>KQ996417.1:415628-434622 GCA_001598015.1 Dorcoceras hygrometricum
CTGGTTTTTGATCGTTGAAGAATTTTTTTTTTTTTTTTTTTTTTATAAAATCATGGAACCGCCGGGCCGGTTCCGTGTTGACCCGGCGGGTCGCCGGGTCGGCCAAATCATAAACCGGAACCGGCCCGTTTTTGGCCGGTTCCGGTCCGGGTCCGGGTCGAAACCCGTTGACCCGGTTAACCGGCCCGTTGACCACGGGCCGGGTCTGGTTTTTGATCGTTGAAGAATTTTTTTTTTTTTTTTTTTTTTATAAAATCATGGAACCGCCGGGCCGGTTCCGTGTTGACCCGGCGGGTCGCCGGGTCGGCCAAATCATAAACCGGAACCGGCCCGTTTTTGGCCGGTTCCGGTCCGGGTCCGGGTCGAAACCCGTTGACCCGGTTAACCGGCCCGTTGACCACGGGCCGGTTCCGGTTCGGGTCCGGGTCCGACCCGAACCGTGGCCAGGTCTACACCGGGACAAATGAAATTTAATAAAACTATCTACTTGAAATTCAGTTGATTAGTTCCTAGGACGAGGATATTATCCACACTTTAGATCCAATAATCATAATTAAGTTTTATAATTGGATTTATCATAACAACATTAATGCTTCGTTTGGACACGTTTTATAAAAACGGTTTTAGTGTTTTAAAGTTAAAAAAACTTAAAGTATACGTTTGGACAAGGTTTTATAAAATGTTTTTGAAAAATATTTTTAAAAAACTGGTTTTAGAAGTACACTTTTTTAAGAACAAGTGAAAGATGTTTTATAATGTTTTTAGAATACAAAATATAGGCAAATTTTATGCGAGTGGTCAATTAAATTTTTTTTGTTTAGATTAATCATTCTATTTTAATATTATTTTTAAATTATAAATCATTTTATAAATAATTATTTAATATTTTAAATTTAAAAATATTTTTATAAAATAGTTGTCCAAACACGTACTTAATTTTAAAAAAACTTTCAAAACATTTTGCAAAAATTTTTTAAATACATTTTTATAAAAATATTTTTATAAAACGTGTCCGAACGGAACCTTAGACTTTGAGCTGATTTTGATGTTTATGATTCTAATTGTAATAGTTGATTATGCCAACTCGCAAGTCACACTACCATGCACTACTTAGTTCTCCTCTATAAATACTAACAAGAGAAACCACCCACAATGCACCAACAAATAATTCTTCCTTCCTAGAATTCAAACAACGGATCGAGACAATTAGGCATCACCAATGGCTAATGCCAAGCTCAACTTTGTCACTGTTTTCTTTTTCTCACTAATTTTGAGCTATGGTATTAGTTCAACCGAGGGAAGAAAACTGATCAGCAAAGATGCGACGAATCTTGAAGTGAAGCTCGATATGAAAAGATTCGACGTGGCAAGCCATATTGATCGGATCACTAAAGATAAAATCAAAGATGAACTTGCACCAGAAGACGATGAGTTTCGTCCGACGACACCGAGGCACAGTCCTGGTGTTGGCCATGCTCATGGACCATCAAGCACAGAGCCTTGATGTATACGTATGTGTGTGTATATATCATGGTTTAGAACATATGATATATTATTGATTAATGCACAATATCAATACATAATATGTCTGAAGTAATCCTATTGTAATGTAATTATTGTTTCCCACCGATGGTTGTATAATGTGTTAATGTGATGCACACAATATTATTCAGAAGTTCGAAAGAATTGTTGTAAAAAATATCAATAAATAACGTTCCCAGGGGTATAGACGAGTTGGTAAGACTTGAGATGATGTGAGAGTACCTTCTTCGGCTCACGTGTTGATTCTCGTATGAAGTATATTCCCCACTGAAATATTGTGAGGAGTCTCGAGCCACTGTCTTCTCATGCATATCACTCGATTTAAAATCGGTATGGAGCAAGAGGTATCTGACCTATATAGAGGATTAACCCATTAACATACTGATCTTTTAAAAAAAAAATCAATAAATAACAACAGAATTTCTGTTTGTTAGCAGCCCACAAAAGGAATCGAAAATTTTTGGTGCCGACTTAGCCCAACTACTTCCCGATTTGAAAATCTGATCATCCACCAATTTTTTTAATTGTGATATTTAAGTGATGCATGTTAGTTATTATAATAAGCTATATCAGACATCTATCATTATTTTTAAATACTAAGCGATAAATAAATAAACCAATCTCACTAAACAGGAATAACAGATTGGAGATTAATTGGTGTAATTTTTCACTTTTAGAGAAAAAAAAAGTCGAAATCGAAATGGGAATTTAAATTTAAAACATCTTATCCTTATCTCGAAATTTGAATTGCTTGAAATCCATGTAAATCCCAGTCAAAGCCAAATGGATCCTTATCATAGAACATGCTAACATTGGTAAAGGCAAAAAAAGAGAACAAAAAAATGAGATCAAATACAAAATACTTCCAAAAAGGAAAATTCCCTGTAAAAGTGAAAATGGATTTCCTTGTTGACACGAGAATGAAAACTGGGGGCTGACAACATACCAAATCCAGCGGGAATCGCAGGACTATTGGTATAGATACTTTTATAAATTATGAATTAAATTTTTTTTTATAAAAATTGTTAATCAGATTACTTAATTCATCATACGAGAGAAATTGGGTTTATTTGGGAATTAAAAAAAGTTGAATACCAATAATTTATGGATTGAATTGATTAAATCAATCAAATCAGTGAAACTATAGTATAAATTAATCAAACTCATAATAACGTATGACATATAATTTAAATCACTTAGCTAGCTGTGAGATTATCTTTCGTATCCTTATCTTTTATATTAATATTATTTAAAAACGATAAATATGTTATTTCAATTTTATCCTCAATTTAATTAATTAAAATCATATATTTTTTTAATTATAAAATATTATCTCTTTACTATTTTACTAATAACTCCATATTTCATGGTATCCCTCGTATCAAAACTACACGAATCTAAAAGATAAAGATATAAAATATCCTTGAGGCGAGTTAAAAAACTTGATATGAATGATACAATGATTAGAGAAATATTATGAAAAATTGATTATTTATTAGTAGCATAATTATTTTCACAAGATGCATGAATGAACGGGTTAGATTGGCAAGCAGTTTGGGAATCCAACGGTAGTTGGATCTCACGCGTCATGTAAGGGCATCCTTTCATTCAGCCTCCACACCTCCTCTTCTCTGAAGAAACTCAGATTCACCTATGTATACAAACTTCCCCACATCTCTGTTATCTCTATATATTACAGCAGGGTGATTATTATTGTTGTTTTGGCAATAATTGACAGTTGTCAGATTTTATTTTTTGGAGGATGGAAGCAAATAACGATTCCGAATCTCAACAGAGTAATTCGCAAGAGAACACCAATAACGAGAATAGTAGGGAGAATAACAGCAAGGTGGCGCAGACGCAGCCGCCGCCTCATGTGGTGACGCCGGTCCCGGGACAGCAGTGGGTTGCGATGCAATACCCGACGGCGGCTATGGTAATGCAGCATGGGATGATGCCGCCGCCGCACTATGCGCCGCACTACATGCCGTACCATCACCCCCACTACCAGCACCACAATCCACCTCCGACGCCGCCGCATCAGAGTCAGAACACCAATGGGAATGAGGAGAACTGCACGCTCTGGGTCGGCGACCTCGATTATTGGATGGACGAGGAATATCTGCGCCGCTGCTTTGCTTCCACTCGAGAGGTATATGTCTATATACGCATCTGTTTATGTCTTAAAATCTAGTCTTATTCATTATTTTTTCCTTAAAAATCGTTGCTTTAGTTGATGGGTTTCTGTGATTTTGATGTTGTTTGGTTAATTATGTTGTATGGAACAGATTGTCGTAGTATCAGGTCAAAAGGAAGGATACTAAAATAAAGGTGGAGTCTTTAGTTGCAGAGTCTGGTTTTTAGCTTTGTTATTTATCGTTAAGATAACAGAATTTAAGCATACTTAATTATTTGTCTTTTTCGGAAAGTTTGTTTCTCAAGGCTGAAACTTTAAGTGCATTGATTTTATTTTGCACTATGTTTGGTAATTCAATTGTCATCCATCTTGGGTACTGTCTTGGATAAAGTTGGTTTCTTTTGAGGAAAACGGTTTCTTTCAGTTAAAAGTTGTCCATCGGATCTTGTTAATAATTAAGAGGTGATCCTCGCTTCGCATATTTTGTTGAATCAATCAAAATGTGTAGCTTTTATAATTGGGCTTGGTTTCCCTTTCTGCTGCTTCAGTATGCCATTTGTTAAAATTGAACTTAATTTATCTGCTTTGATATTTGTTATGTCTGGTTTAAAGGGCAATAATTACTATTGAATGCGTGAATTTCAAAATGTAGAGGTCAAACAAGGTATCAGTTAAGTATTCTATTAGTCTTTAATCGCTGTTCTTTTCTCATTTAAGAAAGATTATTTCTTTTTCGATGTGTATTGTTTAAGATGTAAAGTCCTTTCTCTGACTTTATTTTAATTTAATTTGATCATCTTCACCTGATATGGAGGAACAGTTATCTTCTACAAAAAGAACTATTTATACATGGCAATGGCAAAGCAATATCATACTATTGGGAAGGCTCTTATCTTTATCCTTTATGTCCCAATCATAGCAGATTTGATGTTGTATCATTTGGCCTGCTGATCTATAGAGTTGGAGGTCGAGAATGGTTCTTGAAAATTTCAGATAGAGTTGGGAGGTTGAGAATTTTAAGCATTTAATAAAATAATTTGAAAGGAATTACTGATCGAACGAAAAGTAGCAGCAGTTTCTCTCAACCTAATGCATGTTGATAGGCAGTAAGAGGACAAGGAAACTATTGTACAACAATAAGACAAATATGTATATATTCGAGCAAATATGAATTACCAGTGAATTGCAATATATATGCAATTGAATAGTGGCAGTTCCTATATGACTTCCATATGCTATCAATTTGAAGTTCTACCTCTATTTTAAAGTTGAGTAGGCATTTAGAATCCCCTGCACAGATTCTTAGCCAGGGTGTATTGCTCTGAGGATGTGCACTGACTTACATGGTGTAAGATTTGTCTTGTACACTTCTAATCACTATGACCATGAGAGACACAAAATTTAAAGATTTCATTGAAGTGATGCCAACTTCTCTAACATAAGTTCCGACACTCCAATTTTAAGTTCTAAATATAGATGTTACCTTGCATCTTCACTACAAGAAAATGTACCCTGTGCAGGTTGCGTCCATAAAGGTTATCCGTAACAAGCAAACCAGGTTTACCGAGGGATACGGATTTGTGGAATTCTTTACTCACGCAGCTGCCGAGAAAGTGCTGGAAACTTATTCCAGTTTTATCATGCCTAAAACCGATCATCTTTTCCGTTTGAATTGGGCTACATTTAGCATGGGTGATAAGCGTTCAAATAATTCCTCTGATCTTTCTATCTTCGTTGGAGATCTAGCTGCAGATGTTACTGATACTTTACTGCATGAGACTTTTTCTAGTAAATATCCTTCTGTTAAAGGAGCTAAAGTAGTTATTGATGCCAACACTGGCCGTTCAAAAGGCTATGGTTTCGTAAGGTTTGGAGATGACGGTGAAAGATCACAAGCTTTAACTGAAATGAATGGTGTCTATTGTTTGAGTCGTCCCATGCGCATTGGCGCAGCAACACCGAGAAAACCAACTGGTTATTTACCTCCATACTCACCTCAAGGTATCTACAACCGGTGAACCTATATGTACCGTTTATGTACCTTCTATTTTATTTATTGTCCATGTAGAAGTAATATTCGTGGATTATAAATGACATTTTCATTCCTTCATGAATCAGATTATTTGAAGATAATTAGGAAAAGTCTTGATGGTTGCAAGACGGGAATAGTAGAAAAGGAAAACATGAAAAATTTTACGTCACTATTATTATCATTATTTCGTTGTGCTTTTCATTGGATCATGAGATATTTGCTATGCACCAAGAAATGACGTATTGAAATGTTTCTGTGAAATCATATATTTGGATTCACATTGTATGTCACAGTTCTGCTTCTGCTTTGTTCAATTTAAACAATATTTTACCTCCTTTCTTCTGCAAGACATTCCATATGTAATTATTTTACTCAAGTGTTTGGCGAAGTATTTTGATTATTCTGAATGATTTTAGTAGGTGGGTTCTCCAATGGTGTATTAGCTCAGGGCTCGCAGTCTGATGCAGAATCTGTGAACACTACAGTTGACTATCTAATCCTTCTTGTTCTTTCTCTTGATCATTAAAAATATTGTATAACATATGATTTTCTTAGATTTTCGTTGGAGGACTTGATCCCAATGTCACCGATGATGAACTCAGACAACCTTTCCTAGAATATGGTGAAATCATATCCGTTAAAATTCCTGTTGGGAAAGGCTGTGGCTTTGTACAATTTGCTAGCAGGTAAATTACTAGTTATAAGTGTCTTAGTTTTGTCTTTACCGTATTGTCAGTGGCTAAGCTACAATTTGAAGAACATTGTACAATTTGGTAGAAATGAAGCTGAAACAGCATTGGAGAAGTTGAACGGCACGATAATTGGGAAGCAAACCGTAAGGCTTTCTTGGGGACGTAATCCCATGAATAGACTGGTAAATTGACTTGTCACCTTATGTTGTTTGTTTCTGGTAATTGTATGTTTCTACCACATCTACTGATCTACTTCCATTTCCAGAACCGTATTTTTGAACTTGTTTCAAAATTTGTTTTGAACAACTTAATAGATGTGACATTAAACTGTGCTATTCAGTGTTCGTGAATACAAGATCATTCTGTTGGGTGATGAATGATTACGACGGAAATCTTTAGTGTAGGATAACTCATAAAATACAATATATAAATAAGCAAACCGGTATACATCGATCCTGCAAAGTGGTATCAGAACTAGAAAGGAAAAACTAAACAGACGCTGAAATTTATTACGGATCCCTTAATACATATCCGTTCCCTCCGACGGTGCTTTGAGATCTACAGTGGACGATTGTTTTCCAGGATACAATGACCCAACCTGCATCAACTCAGAAAAAGTCTTGAACTCTTTTAATTTCATTCTTCTTAAATTAAAATTCAGCACATTCAGCATATTAAAGCAAGTACTTTTTTGCTTTCTGAATATATTAACTAAATGATATTGACAATCTTAATTCACTTTTCTACTATAAAACATCATTTCTGCTGATTGAAGTTCTGTACTGTTTATATTTTTCCTGTGTGATCTTTGGTGATGAATTGGTCTGCATTCCATACATCTCTCATTTTTCTCCTTGTTTTGCTATATTTTTCCGCATCCCATGTTAACTCTTTTCCACATCCTGCAGTCGAGAGCTGAATATGGAAATCAATGGACGGGGCAATATTATGGAGTTCCTTTCTATGATGGCTATGGCTATGCCATGCCTCCGTCACCCCACGACTCAAGCATGTACCCTGCAGCTTTCTATGGTTCATACCCCATGTATGGAAGCCATCAACAACAAGTAAGCTGAGTGCAGTCACAAGAATGAACACGTCCTCTAGGAGAGAAGCCAATACATCTCTATTGAGTGCCTGGGTATGTAGAATCTTGATGCTGGAGCCAGAACTGAATTTTGACCTGTTTTAGGTGTTAGCTCCATAGGAATTTCATTGAACATTTGTTTAGAAGTGTGAGACTTGACACGAAACTTCTTGGTTA
This sequence comes from Dorcoceras hygrometricum, assembly GCA_001598015.1. NCBI lineage: Eukaryota > Viridiplantae > Streptophyta > Magnoliopsida > Lamiales > Gesneriaceae > Dorcoceras > Dorcoceras hygrometricum. The sequence continues at coordinate 423,296 of KQ996417.1, forward strand.
GAATAAGCGAACTTCCGATGATACCATCTCATTATATGAGCTTATTAATATGGATGCTAATTTAAAATATCCATTTTTATGACTCCAAATTTCCTTGGGAGGTTCTTTGTGTGAGCCCGAAACTCGCAATGGTATTATTTATAACTTGACACTTTGCCAAGCAAGACAATACTGAAAGATTCGCGAACCGAATGATGCCATTGACTATTCATCTCAATGAAATGAAACAAAACGAAACGAAACACGCCCCAATTGGCTTCCTTTCCCAAGTGAGACTAGGGATGCCAACAGGGCGTGATCGATTTTGTCATTATCATTCCCGAATAAATCGGAGATCACCGTCTTCATTGGGATGGGTTCGGGGGCGGGATCAATATCTCCCTCTCTAATATTATTATATATATATATATATATAATATTATTTATTATTTTATATTATTATTACATACACATTTTTAATATATCAGATAATATACTGTTAAATATTATTATGACTCAATATATGTTATTAATAACAATATATATATTGTTGGGTCGAAGAGTTATGGGATGTGATATTATTATCATCCTCGTCTGCATTGAAATGGAGGATTCAAAAATTCCCCATACGTTTTGTTTAGGGTTTTCCTCACGGCGCCATGAGCCCGGGGCAAAACTGCCATCGCTAGGTGAGACTCTGGGAGGACTCGATGAAATTGAGGAGAGAATAATACTTAAAAATCACAGTAAAGAAAATGGGTAGGAATTGGAAGGCCCATTGTGGGCTGGCAAAGGGCAAGGTCCATGGTGGTATCAGACAAGAGCTGGTCTTTCACAGAGCTTCTTCCTTCATTGATTATTTATTTGTCCGTTTTTTGTCTCATTACTATATTTGAAAACCCCACTGGTTTTGGAGTCTTCCTCTAGTCCACATTCAAAATTTTTCCCAATATTATGTCCACAATATGTATGTTGATCTACTAAAATCTGTTGGATGTTGGAATCATTAGTTATTACAAATAGTGGTAATTAGTTGAGGATTCTTTCTTTAAGCAGACAACATAAACCAGTTGTTTCCTTTATTGGCTGGCGAGCATCTGGGGTGTACGGTATGATTTATATTTTGATAACGAGATTCATATTGTAGAAATATATATATCATTTTAATTCGTCTGTTTACATATATAGATATATAGATATGAGATATCTTATCACAGAAAAGACTTTACCATAGACATCTTCACTTCGTTCCCTTTCTAACTAGCTTTAGCATTTTAATAATAAATAAATAACGACCACAGAATAACAAAATAAACAAAATAATTAAAATCGGTAGTAACATAACTCTTTATTGAGTTTCTTGATGAGCCATATATTAATACGATGACTGAGTTGTTTAATCGATATATTTAGTTATTTTCTCATGTTCAATGTTTACATTAAATGTTGGGGTCTATATAGAGGTTGGCAGTATTTTATTATCGATGTTATTAAGGAAATCACTTTATCTTAATATTTCCAAATATAAAGTGTGAATGTCTTGAATTTCATATATCAAGAAATACTTACACAAATATTTTTATATTCATTCACGTATAATATGAGGGCCCAAACAGATTATGGAACCCTCGAATCTCCTAACGTTATTGATTCATCGTGATATCTTTTATATAACGAAATGGGAAAATTATGTCTAAACTATATAAACCCTACACAAGCGGAACTCTTAATTATTTTTAATTAACTTCTCACCATTGGCTATAGCCAATAGATCTTTGGCGATTCTATGTGATATTTGATTAAAACTTCAAGCTCCTTAATTATCAACTATGCGCAAATAATTAACACATTACTAGATTAATTAACTAATCAAAATCATGAATCCAACTACATTGTATGGCACTTAACTGATACGACTTAAGTTGTTACTAATTTTGTAATTATATAGTTGTATTCAAGTTACTATAGAAAAGTAATCATAAAATTTTTACATAAAATTTTCTTTTATTAGATCAAATCTAACGTTGCACTTGAAAAATATCATTTTTTTTAGTGGAATCACTAACCTCAGAACTACTTTTAGCATGTGGGATGCTTATCACTCCCATTATTTTTATCACTTCACACACACAAAAAAGTGAATTATTTTCTATTTTGTCCTCTTGCTCGTAAAAAGCGAGACGATCCCAAGTTTCATTATGCCTCGTTCGACAAAAGATTAGCTTCTATTTACCTAAAGAGGTAAAGGGTATAATTAATTACTCGGAATATCATATTATGCGTACAACTGAATAATTTATTATTGCATGCCTATTTCCTTTCCCGAGGGTGAGCTGATCCGATCTTACTGTTTAATTAATTTATTTTGCTGAGATAAAGCAAAGCTTGCATAGCAAAGTCTCTAATTTGGAGAAAATATAAAATAGAGGACGATGTAACCGAATTTTTCCTCAGTCGTAGAGCTGCCGTCACGTCGAGATGTCGGGAGGTCGGGAGCTCAGTAGCTCTGTCGTCGGGGGATGAGCTCTGTGAGATCTGTCTGAAGCCGGGAGTTCAGGAGCTCTGTCGTCGGGGTATGAGCTTAGTGAGATCTGTCTGGAGGCCGGGAGCTTAGAAGATCTGTCGTCGGGGAATGAGCTCAGTGAGATATGTCTGGAGGTCGAGAGCTCAGGAGCTATGTCGTCGGGGGCTTTGTCGTCGGGGGTGAGCTCGGTGAGATCTTTTCAACGACCTGCAACCACAGACACTGGTCAGAGGGCACCGGAAGTATTTCCGACGAAGTTCCTCCGATGCTTAAGTCAGCACGGGTGGTCGAGAATGTATAGAGACAGCAAGTATGAACGCAAAGCAGAGAGCTTGTGCCTTTGTCAATGTGTCACAGAATGGAGCATACATGGGTATTTATAGAGGGGCTAGGCGTTGGAGATGAGCATATACTGGCGAATATTCGCCTACACCGGGTATCTCGGACGAGATACTCTTCACGATCCTCGGGGATCTTGTCGTTCAAATAAGGAAAGTCATATTGTTCCTGGATTTTTCAAATAAGGAAGACGTATCCGGGTTAGATTATGCTAGTAATGACACTATCCTCGGGCAATAATCCCGATCTGAGCAAGAGTCCTCGGGCAAAACTCTCGATCTGAGCAAGAGTCCTCGGGCGACTTCCAGGTAACGTCACCTCGGGTCAAGAGGTGTTCCTGCAAGAGGTGTTCCTGCAAGAGGTGATGTCACCTCGGGTCAAGAGATCTTCCTGCAAGAGGTGTTCCTGCAAGATGAGCAAGAGTCCTCGGGCAAAACTCTCGATCTGAGCAAGAGTCCTCGGGCGACTTCCAGGTAACGTCACCTCGGGTCAAGAGGTGTTCCTGCAAGAGGTGTTCCTGCAAGAGGTGATGTCACCTCGGGTCAAGAGATCTTCCTGCAAGAGGTGTTCCTGCAAGAGGTGAGGTCAACTCGGGTCAAGAGGTCTTCCTGCAAGAGGTGTTCCTGCAAGATGTGATGTCACCTAGGGTCAAGATGTTCTCCTACAAGAGCTGAGTTCTTCCTGCCAGAAGTTTTCCTGGAAGAGCCGAGGTCTTCCTGTAAGAGAAGCTCTTTCCTCGGGTTTCGATGTGGAAATTAATAGTGGTATAAGAGGAGATTTGTTTTTTGGTTTACTGAGATAAAGCAAAAAAACATAACAAATTATTTAGTTCGGAGAAATGTGAGTACTCAAGACTGTTTTTATCGGATAAATCTCACACTGTTCAAGTAGCCCACAAACCTTGTTAGTCAAGAAGCTCGGTGTAACAAGATCGTCTTAAAAGATGTTTAATAAATATTCACCTACTCCAATAACTTAGACACCTTTTTATAATCTTTTATCAAGGAATTTCATCAAGACTTCATGTTGATACTTAAGTTTCCAATTTGGGAAAATAAAATTTTTCAGTGATCTATTTTGTTTTTCCCTAATTTGGAGTTTAGTCGCTTAATTTCAAAGTTGCGTTTTTATGTACTCTTTGAATTTCTTTCAATTCAGACCTAGTTCACTAGTATGACACCGGAAAATATCGATATGACATCATATCTCATGTCAAGTAAGAAATTATCAAAGAATTAAAAGCTAGTATGGTGTACCGACAAAATTGGATAACTTAGTGTACCAAATTCCTTATAGTAACGTTAGTTCGAATTTATGATAAAATGTGTATAGCGTAAATAATTTGTGATTAACTTCGAATTTATTTAAATATAGTTTATTGGCTTTGTCATGGCATGCCCTTCGTGTTGTTTGTGCTAGAAGATCCTGTCCAAAATACTACATTGCAAGTGCTGAGTACGTTGTTTCATAATTTTTTAATCGCTAGTATGAATGCATGACGTCATGCTAACGCGTACTAGCCCAAATTTGCATTGAAGTTATAAGGGTCTAAGAGATTTTTATCACACCACACACATATATATAGAGGGGGAAATTCATATAAAAGTCACTGTTTTTTTCTTTATATTTAAGTTGTAGCCTCGTGATTCCGTGAACATCGATCTATTATATGGTAATTTATGTCACAGTGTAACATGAAAATTACCTTGAGGAGACAAGGACGATGATGTAGATTTCTGGAAAGTTGAATGGGAAGAGAGTACAATTATTGAATGAAAATGGACTAATGATACTGATTTCCAAATGAATGATCAAAGCAGTCCCCACACACAAAAGAAGCCCCAATAGGTTAACTCAGGTATGATGACCGATTTACCTTGTCACTTACTACTAAATGGTGTATTATTTATCTCATATCAATCAAATCAGTCATAATTTAGCACGTATATATCAAATCAAAAATAATTAATCACACATCAGTCGAACATTCGTTTATCATATCAAACAAAACCTTCGTTGATTTTGCATCGCTTAAAGGTAACAATAATCACCTCGTCTATTTATCATATATATATATATATATATATACCCGCACCCACCAAGTCAACCCCTATAACAAGTCATCAGAGGTCCACACAAAGTTGGAAGGAAACAAGGTACCTCAAATTTCAGAAAATTTAATACAATTTTTTCGTAATGTCATTATTGGGAAAAACATATTCTATATCAATATGACGGTGTCTAAATTTGATAAAGTGTAGCTGTGACCATATGGTCACAGACTAAATCTGTTATTCATGACATGTTAGTTTGGTGTACAAGCTCGACTTAAAAAGTGCTTCATAAATGATCAATTTTTAAATCATGATTTTTGTATTTTCTGGTTCAGAAAAAGTGGAATAAATTTAATGGTTTCTCATAGCAATCAAGAGATAAAATTTTTATTTTAAAGTTAGAAACAGAGATCATGTTTGTTGACCTTTAAATATATTTTTAAAGAGAATTAACTCACCAATACAAGGTATATTTTTATTTAAAAAGCTATTTTTTAATAAATAGAAAAGAAAACATTTATGCAGTGGTGCTACTTCAATCAAACTAGTTGGATATGAATCAAATAAGATCAATCCTAATTTTGACGAATGCATAACTTGCTGTTATGTTTCTAATAAGTTTACTTGAGCACGCAGGTCAAACTGATAAAAGAATAGAGCAGTATAGAGCTTAGATCAACTGGATAGTATTAGTGAAAGCTGAACTCAGTTGAGAAGAACTGTTCAGAACAATGCAGTTAAGATGAATAGAAGATCTACAATAGCTTAGAGCAAGAACATAACAGATAAGAATAGCAGACCAGCTGAGAACAGACTAGAACACATAAAAACAGTCAGAGCATAAAAGCAGAACGAATCCGATCAAAGCTAGAAAAGAAAAGCTGAACAGTTCAGTTCAGATCATATATAAAAAAGAGCAGCTTTGTAAGAAGAACAGAACAGTCCAGATCAGCTTAGAGCATAACAAATAAGATAAGTTCAGTGAAGCGATTCAGATAATATCAGAACAAATGAGAACAGTATAGCTCAGTGAACATGTCTGATTGAGCTTCGGAATAGTTCAGTTCAGATAAGAAGAGTAGAACATAGCCTAAAGATGAGAACAGATCATAACAGAGTTTGTATCAGATCAGCATAGACTATCAGATGAGACGAACAAATCAGTTTGAACAAGTATAACTCGGACTAAATAGAAGAAGTTCAAACGTATTTCCTCAATACGATAAAATATCAGTTAAGTGTAGTCAAAAGTTTATAATAGCATCAACTACTCCTGTACAAAGAAAGGACGACAAGCACACAGAGTCATAACTTTACAGAAGACTTTGCAACGGCTAGAAACTTGTGTCCAACGTTCATATCAGAGTAGAGGCTATAAATACAACTGAAGCAAATTAAAGGGTGAGAGAGAGTGCGCACAAACTAGAAAGACTGCGTGGGTGCACAAGTGCTTTAACACCTCGGGTTGGGGTCCTCGGGCGAGGCCCCGAACTCAGGTAGTCTCCTCAGGTCATAAGCTTTTCTTCATAACGAAGGAGCTCGGGCGATTCCCGAGCGTGTGGCCGGGCCTCGGTTAAAATCCCGATCTCCGAGCTCTATGCGCGTATCCCGAGCTCCGAGCTCTATGCGCGCCTCTTGATTGCTTTCGCCCTTGATGATGTAGGTAGGGTCGATACCTAGCCCTCGGGTCCCGAGCTACTAATGGGTGACATCAATATCATTTTTTTCCCTGTTTAATTCCAAATAGGGATTCCATGAGGTTATTTGAAGAACTATTTTCATGACTAGCGACTATCTTGTCCCATATAACCTATATAAACAATGAGGTATGAAACATTGTTTTCTAGCCAAAGCATCATTATTAGATAGGTTGATTTGAGTATGATAATTAAAAATTCGAAGATCAATAATTGAATCTAGCTGCCTCGGATGTCCGTTGTATGATGTTACCAACTTTTTTAACTTTAATGGGTATAAATATTGGATTGATGAATATACCCTTGAAATTTCTTACAACCAGCTTGGTTGATTCGTCAAGTTAGTATATTTAAAAAATGGACATTAATTTAAACAGCTTGCTATTCTTTCCATCACAACAAGGTGATAATGTAGTTATATCATTTTTAATTATACAACAATCAAATTATGTATGTTACGATAAAATTCTTACAATTATGTCAAAAGTTATAATGATTAGTTAAAATATAATTTTATTTCGTTATACATGTAATAGTGCAGAGTGTATATATATTGTGTGTGTTAGGATGAGATTGGTAGAAATATGAATCTGTGAAGGTGCATATCTAACTAATAATATTGTCTCGTATCTCTTATAAATCAGTCTTACTCTTTTCTTACTATCGACCATATCCCAGCAAAGATAATAATATCGGTTAGATCTGAGATCACTCTTTTACGGTACACATAACTAACCAGATCAAACAGAGCAACGTTTGCATTTTGACGCATGAGAGTTTTCCAAAGGTCACTCGTCTCAATAATAATATAGTCCATACCTGCTTAACCCAATAATTTATTTGTTCTTTCTCAATATAAATTGGTATTTTAACAACAACCTCTCTCACGACAGGTATACTAAATGGCAAGTCATATAAATCAAATACATGATTGATTTGGCAATGATACGAATTGCAGAACTGAAATATATGTATCATATATAAAATCAGTTAAAATACATCATGTCTAATTATGTGCATAGTCGAATTACTTGGGCCTACATGAGATTGGAATATTAGTAATTATTTCAAGTTTTGAATGATGATAAATAAACAAAAAATTGAATAGACAGATTATATATTTTTCTCCAGCTCAACAGAAAGCAAATTTGGAGGTTCGTGGATTTTAACATGCATGAACCTTCACCATCGATCGGTTAAAAAGTTGGAGCTCTATTTGGCTTTATGAACATGTAGTATACCTTCGTTTTCAAGATTCATTATTATTACAGCTAAATGATACAATAAAATATATAATTTGTGCTGCCAAAAAACTATTTAATTTGTTGCCCACGAATATATATAATTTCATTATGATTTAAAATTTTAACCTTCCATTTGTCGTGTATTACACGTGCATAACCTTAGTTTACACCATGGTAAAAAAAATTTCTGAATCTTCTTGAAGTATTAGAATTGCTGAAAACATTAAACGAATCAAGTCAGGTAAATGATTAGATTTTTGTGTATTTTAGTGTTGATAATGGTTACGTATATTGGTGATGTGTGGCAATATCTAGGACTTTTTCCGTTTGCTGTCTGGAATCCAATCTTATGGGACAATAATTAAAGGTGATTATATTATAAGCAACTTAATTAAGTGTAAATCTTTCCATGCACGGAGATAGTGAGGTCTTCAATTGGTAATAAATTAATAATAAAATATTACTAATGAGGTGTCACTTTGATCTAATCTTCCAGGTTCTAATTTTAAATGATATCCTCTTCCTTTGCATTTTCTTGTATTTAGTGATATTGTACGTATTATTTTGTTATGTGATGAAAATAACAAGTGTAGATATGTTTGTGTTAGGACCGAAAACAGATCGCGGCACATAGTTAAAAGTTTTGATATCAATTGATAGGACCGAAAACAGATCGCGTCAAGTAAACTGTTAAAAACACAAGAACAAGTTTTATGTTTATCAAAATTAAGATCTGATCGACAGCTTCAAATGTCAAAATTGGATTGATCCATCGGGAGACACACTTCTTATACAAAATATATTTGTTGAATTAATAATTTTCTAACCCGTTAAGGAGGAGGGTAGTACAAATTAAATACAAAATTACCTAACCAGGCAAATATTCACAGTGAATAATAAAAAAAATGGGGGAAATTTTTCTGCCGAGTTTTTGTGGAAATTGGTTAATTTGTCCATTTCAAATAGATCCGTAAAACTATCATCATATCCACACCCCACTTATCATCATGGTTTCACCCATATACTTTTATCTTCATATATAACAAACTATAATTTTTGTAAAACTTTCATTTTTCTTTTCAAAAATTGTTATATATGTGTGAATCGAAATTACTTCTACATAAATCCGATTTATTATTGTTGCTGTTGTGGAAATAATATTTATTATTTGCCTTTGTGTGGCTGTTGGAGCTCCATAATGACACGTATGATCTTATAAAATGGAAATACAATATTCTAAAATATAACGATTGTACTCACAGATAATTTTTTTTTTTTGGGAAAGTAAAAATTCTTATTATTGATATCTGGATAACTCGTCAACTATTTTTGGAGTTTCAGGGGAGTAATCAATTAGTATGAAATAAATTAGTGAATTACTCTAGTCTTTTTTCTACAATTTAGATTTATGACCTCAGTGTCTTGATTTCTAGGAAGAAATTTTTTATTAGTGGGGAGAAACGTCAAATTCTGAAAATTTAAGTTGGATATTGATTTATGACCTCGATTCATTGACAAAATTATTCTAGTTATGCCATTTGTCATGTTTTTATATTTCATACCCCGAGGTTGGGCTGTGAACAGTGGATTTCAAATACATTTGATGATTTGGATAAAATAGTATAGAGTGAATTTCAAATACTTCCTTTTTTTATTTTATATACTAGTTAATTAGGTACACGTGGGGGGTGGTGTGTAATATTACTCATAGCTACACCCATTCATATTATTTATTTATTTTATGGTGAGTTAAAATAAGATATATTTGAAATTTAATGCCAAAACAGATACTCTAAGGTGTTTAATTACAATATATAAATGTAATGATAATTTTAATGGGTTACACCTAACATCAGTATTATTTCAAGTTCATTTTAAAATCTTTGTTGAAATCAAATTTAGCCTCCAAATGACTTCCTTCTATCTATAAGAAACATAAAGATTATACGTTTAGGCACGATCTCATTGTATGAGAGATAAATTAAAAATAAATAGCATGATTATAAAAGAATTAAGTTTTGATAGATAATAATATTCGATGAGAGTAATTTATTATTAAATTTGGGACAAAGTATTAAAGTATATCTTTAACCTCTGTAAAGTTAATAAATACAATAAAAAAGAAGACGAGAGATAATATTATAATTTTATATTATGATTTGATTGATTTTTGATAAATAATAAATATTTTGATTGATTTGAATAAATATATATTATTTGATTAATACGAGATAAAATATTAATTCAAATGTGAGATAGAAACTGTATATATTATAAACAAGAAAATTAATCATATGTATACTTCAAATGGATATAGATATTTCCCATTGATTTGTTTTTCATGTGCAAAGTACTTTGGTTGGCAATCATGTGATTTCTTTCAGCTTTTGCAATGTGTATCCTCAATTAAGGCAAATATATTCCACAATAACTTTATATTAAATTTACCCGTGTAATTCTAAGTTTGCCCTTGTGTCCCCACCAACGTGAAGGAAGAAGTAACTGAAAAACGGCGCCAAAGTACCCACAGCATGGACTCCTGTAAATGACAACAGCTTGGGGGCATTTTGGGGTTTACAAGGTTAAAAAAGAGGCTCACGTTAACTCATGATGACCACAAAAGATGGCGTGTCCACTCGTGCGAGTACTATCATGCGCCTACTTGGTTTTCGCTTTCCCGTAACACCTCAATTTCCTCACCACTTCCTCTCTTTTCCCTTTTCTTTTAAAAAAACACAAAAAAATTTTAACTAAACAAATAATAGCAATGAGAATAATAAAATTTAAAATTTCGTGAACTAAAATTATTGAGTTTGTTTTTTTATTTTATTGCAATTTTTATGTATACAACTGTTTAGTTCTTCTCTATCGTTTATTCGATCAATATTTCACACGATTATAATCCATGCATACATAAAAAAAGAGGTTATAATGAAGATGCAAAACAAAGACGCAAAAGTTTTTATGTCATTTGATTGAAATTCGATTTATATCAATGGAAAGGGAAGTTGGATATCATTCATAACAAACGTCCGTTATAACTCGACGAATTCAACACATTTTTAATCTTTTCTCTCTAGCACGAGCACAAAGATATTCAAGCGTGTTCCTCTGGTTCTTGTAGTTTTTCTCCTATTTTTCTTTACTACTCCAAGATCCATTATTTTTATACTCTTGAGCATCATTCCAGCCATTCACCCGATTCTGTTATTTATCAAAGTCACCTTCCCAATGCTCCTGCCTATACACATTAAAATATACTACATATTTTCTAATTTAAACATCTTTTTTCACTTGGATAGATGTTGGGATCCAACTGAATCCACCTTGTTTGATCGTAATATAAAGGCCTATAGATTTTACTTCGATGTTGCGTTTTTAGTGCGACTTTCACTCCAGACAGATACTATTTTTACAATCTAGTAGTCCCGATTGTATCATTCATAATCCACATCACACTGGGTGTCCATAGTATCAGCTATATATAAAT
>KQ996417.1:434939-456934 GCA_001598015.1 Dorcoceras hygrometricum
AGGGAGAGAGAGAGGGGGGTGAGGTTTGGGGAAACACTCAGCAAGTAGGGGACGATCGGCATATGATATATACAAGAATATATTTTTCAAAATATCAAGACAAGACATAACATACATATAGCACTGATACTTCATCTTATTTTCCATGGTTTACTGATCAGTCCCTAATTTTTACTCCTCTAAGGGGGCGAGGCCATATAACGGTTTTATACCCACCGTGTAGGGGCCATATAACGGTTTTATACCCACCGTGTAGGGGCCATATAACGGTTTTATACCCACCGTGTATGGGCCATACATGTTCAAGAATTCTTATCACATATCCAATTTGAATCATAACAGTGCTCAGAATATTTTCTTATGAGAAATACGGATCAAGGAAACATGCACGATCAGATCTTTTAAAAATATATACTTAGATTTTCAAAGCAAAGCCTACTTACCGTTGTCAGGTGGGTGGTGGGCAGAATAATCCTCGAAGCACTCTTTCTTGAATCTCAGCAGCGTATCTCTCTAGACTTCTATAGACTACACTCAAGAGTTTGGAGTAGTATTTTGGTTGTGTGATTTTCTAAATGGTTGAAGGCCTATTTATAGGTGCATGGGTGAGTTGAGATGAGTTCAAATCTTCATCTAAATCTTCATCTTTAAGATTTGATTTCAAGATAGATTGCAATCTTAGATTTGATTTGATTTGATAGATCACAATCACAATCCCGTTCATATCTCAAATCTTTTATCTTTGATCTTATATTTCAAAATACACCTCTTGATATACATACAAGTTTCAAATCCATATATCTTGATAGATCCAAAATCTATCCTACACAACTTTAAAATGTATCGAATCTAAAATCGTGGGATTTACATGTTCACAAAGATTTCTTCGCTCGAACAGTAACAATATATATATATATATATATATATATAGATGACGATGTGATATGGGTTGGTGTTTGATATATGCATTTACTTCAGCAGAGTTAGAAAATTTGCAGAGATTGGAGGGATGAACCGAAAACAGTTAAAGTTTATTTTCAAGTTTGCTTTTTGAGGTGGGCTTCAACCAATTCATCCAATTCAACAGTATTTCAGTCTGTCTATAGTTTCCACCTTCTGCCACCGTCTCTGCTAGGGACTGCAGCCATGATATAATTCCGCCGAAGGTTCCTTAAATTCTTCGTTTTCTTTGATGGCCATGAATAAATAAAAGATATAAATTTTTGTAGTTTTTTTGGGTGATTAATGGATTTAATGTGGTGTTAATGGCAGGAATCATTCTCTTTCTTCGTCTTCGGGAGTAGGGAGGATGAATACCAGAACTAGGAGCAGTTTGCAGCCTATGAAGGCTCCTCTGAAGCATGAAAAAGTAATGGGAATCTGATACTTTTGAATCACTTTGTGTGGATCAGAGATTGTGAAGTTTTGATATGGTGGAATTCAATGCAAATTAGTCGAGAATTTTCATAGAGGAAACATAGTTCAAAACAGAGGATGGAATTTTTTGTCCTTATTTTCAATAAATTTTGTTTCCCTGATAAGAATCCTTGATGGGCTCTGGATCAAATTGGGAAACGAGGTGAAGAAGGAAAAAGATGGCATTTTTTGTAGTTTACTCATTCATGGTTGGAATATCTTTTATCTTTTGTTTATCTGTTGGAATTATTTTCAGCGCTTATTACTCTTTGAATAAAATTTCCACTCTGCTCCCTATCCATAATATGTTTTTTGCTGATATTTCTTTTTCTCCTTTTCTCCTTTACATATAAGTGCCCCTTAGTGCAAGGAACTTTATCTTTTGCTAAGATGTGTAATTCCTTTCTTGTGGACGCTGATCGCTGCCTTCTCTCTATGGCAACTTAAAGGAAAAGGTGGAAATGCACAATAATCGTGCGATGGATCCCACGAGTAGACGAGGCTCCATTCGAGCTAGGAAGATGGCATTGCAACAAGATGTAGGATTCAATTGATCACTTGTAATTCTTATAATTTATGTATCAAGAAGTCGACATTTATGATGGTGTACTATACTCTATAGGTTGACAAGCTAAAGAAGAAGTTGAGACACGAGGAAAATGTCCATAGAGCATTGGAGAGAGCGTTTACCCGACCGTTGGGAGCTCTCCCTCGTCTGCCTCCTTATCTTCCACCCAATGTTAGTCTCAGGCTCATGAATTTTTTTCCTTCTGGTTTCCAATGTTTAGCTATTCATTTAGCAGATGAGTCAGCCTCACATTATCATATAGGATTTATAAGATCGATTCAAATCGACGAATGGATTCATATGAGAGTTTGAGAGTACAGAATTTTATTGAGCTTGGTATAATTGGTCACTCAATGTAAATGGGAATGTAATACTGATCTCATGTGTATAGACACTTGAACTTCTGGCTGAAGTGGCAGTCTTGGAGGAGGAAGTAGTTCGGCTCGAAGAGAAAGTAGTGCATTTCCGGCAAGGACTATATCAAGAAGCGGTCTACATTTCATCCTCCAGGAATAACACGAACAATTCGGCTGATTCGTTCGACCCTGATCAGGGGACAGATTTGAAAGCTAAGCAATCAAGGTCATCACTCCAAACTGAAGCAAATTCTACGGCATCTGTTTGGAAGAATTCGCATTCAGTTTCAGGTAATGCCACATTCTTTTCTCTTTTTTAAGCATTACATGTTATCTTGGTTATTGAAATACTTACTTAAGCACGTGATCAGATGAAAAAAGGGGAAAAGAAAACTACTCGAGTGCCAATTTCTCGAAGATTAAACAACAATCTCCCAATGGAAAAACACCGGTTAAACGGCCTCCCACTGACCGCAGATCAACCGAGAAGTTTTTCAGAGCCTCGGAAGGTACAGCTGCATGGTTTAATAATCTCTGTAATCATTTCCCATTTTCCTGCTATATAATTAAGTGGTTGACATAGTTCTTTTTGTTCAATGACCAGTTGGGGAGCCAAATAGCCAATCGCCGGAGTTCAGAAGATAGAAATCCTGTAACTCCAGACGAGATATCAAAGGTAGATGAGTGTCCAAACAAAATATCCGAAAGCATCCTGAAATGCTTGATGAATATTTTCCTGAGGATGAGCTCAAACAAGGGTAGGAGTAGTACCGAAACATTCCCTTGCGCCGAAAGCTTCGCATATCTGGACCACAGGGATCCTTATAGTATATGTTCAAATTTTGGGAAGAGAGACGTGGGTGCATACAAGCACTTATTGGATATAGATTCTATCAATCCAAACCGAACAACAATTTCGTCATTCCTCGTCCAAAGACTAAAGTAAAAGCCACTTCTTATGCTTAGCTTGAATTTCCCATATTTCTCATAGCAATTTGTATATTTTCGATTCTTATGCATACATCTTGTATAGGCTTCTACTTGGGAAACTTGCAGCAGTCGACTTGAAAGGCCTATCCCATCAAGGAAAGCTCGCTTTCTGGATCAACGTCTACAATTCGTGCATGATGAATGTATGACACAACAATCCCTCCGCTTAAAATCTCTGTTCCAACAGCCATGTTAGTCTCCTCCCAAAATCTGTAGTTTATTGCGTATTGATGAACAATCCACTGCTTCAGGCATTTATTGAGTATGGCATTCCAGAAAGTCCTGAGATGGTCGTTGCCCTGATGCAAAGGGTAACATAGTTTTGTCCTTTTTTCTCTATCCATTTAATGCTATTCGTATGAAATGGTCTCAAGTACACCATCGATAATGCGTTGTTATCAGGCAACGGTGACCGTCGGTGGGCACGTTCTAAACGCAATGACCATTGAACATTTCATATTGAGACTGCCTTATCATTCGAAATTTGTAAGATAGACTCGACCTTTTTTTTATCAAACATTTGGCCATCTGTCGAATTCTAGAATTTGTTTGTTGTAATCCAATTTGTCTCTTTGCGTCAGGCTTTGTCGAAGGGTGGTGCAAAACAGGATGAGATGACGACGCGCAGCAAGTTTGGCTTAGAGTTATCCGAACCATTGGTAACATTTGCTCTCTCTTGTGGAAGCTGGTCATCCCCCGCAGTAAGTGGTTATACTCTTTTGACATTATTTTACGAGGTTTGACAAAGTATCTTAACTAAAAACTCACTATTCGATGCTTTGAGCTTCATAAGATTCAACCGCATCGATTTTACAATATCAGAAAAATTAATACGAATTTAAGGTGACAACTCGGTGCAATATCACGGACAAATTAAATAAGATAGACATCACTATTTATAGTGGTTCACCTAATATTGAACTGCATCCACTCAGAACACTCAAGAAGATCACTTCTTTATTAATAAAAAAAGACGGGAATTAAGAATACAAACTCATTAATCTCTCACTAAATATTCTAAATCACTTCTAATTTTATATTTTATAGAAGAGATGATTTATATTTTTGCTGTGATTTTGAAATGAAGAAAAAACAGTATTTTAAGTGAAATTTAGGATAAAAAATTCATACGTCGTGACTCACATAATCAAGCTCGTAATTGTTTACTAACCTTTTTATTTGCAAAGTGTGTATAAATTCAAAAGTGATTTGCTTGAATATTTTAGCAAGTAATCCCTTCTGATATATAGATCCCCATTTTTTGTACCAATATATTTCCATTGTAAAAATAAGATGAAAAAATCAGTCACCAGACTACTTTCATATGTGAAGGTTCGAGTATACACGACGTCTCAAGTTGAAACCGAGCTCGAAACAGCTAAAAGAGATTACTTACAAGCAGCCATTGGTATTTCAACAGCGAAAAAAATTATAGCGATACCAAAGCTGCTGGATTGGTATCTCCTAGACTTTGCCAAGGACATCGAGTCCTTGCTCGACTGGATATGCCTCCAACTGCCCTGTGAACTAGGAAAAGTAGCTATGAAATGTGTCGAGTCCGGTGAAGGCGAGTCGTTATTGCGGTCGTTTCGAATAATGCCTTATGATTTTAGCTTTAGATACCTTCTTCACACATGACCGAAAAAAGTTAGCATGGGATTGATATTCTCACGATTTCAGCAGGACTTTCATGCTAAAGTTGAGTTATAGCATATAGATTAGTAGTGAACAGTGTATTAATAATTTGGTTCTTGTAAATAATTTTTATCCTTTCCACAATGCTTCGTCTTCAGGATATGCAATTATGTAAACTATAATAAAGTTTTTCATTGATATTTGGATTCTACATTTTATGTTTGTAATCTTAAATTAATTATCCGAAATCATATGTGATTAACTATGGTATCCATGGGAAGAAGTGGTCCCAATTCCCATGTGAGAGTTGTTTCCCGAACTAATATTTGTAATTAATATTTGAAAGTTTTGTTCGAAATTGAGCACCATATTATATTAATATATTAGAACATCTCATTTTTTTCGAAATATTTCAAAATGAATTTCTCCCTTAAGATTGGCGCATTCGTGTTGTCGCATAGCTTTTCACATATGCGTCACCTACTTTTGGTGAAATTTAATATTATAAACTAGTAATTGTCATGTTGGATTAAACATCGTAATCTCTATTATAATTCATGCAAGTGGGAATCCTGGATACGACAAATGGCTCCATCAGACTTTAATAAGCTTTTAACTAATCAATTTCTTTTAACCAATCTTTTTTTAGAGACATAAATGAAAGAAAAAGAGATGATGATTAAAGTTGAATGTGGTTGGTGAAGCAAGCTAGGAAGGTGTAATGTATCTGTTTGTTTGATCGATGTGTACACTCTCACATACACTTTTCGATATGAGACCTAAAATAGTGATAAAGACAATAGAATCCATAGAGGTGTTACAAGTGCATAAGTAATGTTTACATTAAAATTTAAAGAAATACAAAAACGATGAGAATCAAAGCTTTTTTAGTTGCTCAATAAAGTAGAAGCTATATTTAACATAGAGTACAAGATAACGTAGTGGGCCTAAAGTTTGTCCTTCACTAAAGGCATGAGTTATCATACATCAAGTCCATCTAAGCAAAGAAAAAAACCCCACTTCATGGCAAAGTGGGAGAGGGCCATTCTTCATGATCATCCCACAAAAGCCATTCAAGAAAGCATCATGTGACCTCAAGCACGCAGCCCTTGTTTCAGCTTGGATGTATTCATTATTCACAACTTATAATGATTTACAGTTCTTGTTTTAAGAAGTTATTTTGGAATCATACTGAAATCAAACTTTCAACAGAGTATATAATCTTGAATTTATATGAAATCTAATCTATACTTTTTATCACCTTATTTTATTATTTAAATGGTTACAGTTCATAAGTTTAGATTGAATAGCACTTGGAAATTGAACACAAGTAGTTCGAATCTTCAATGTAAGTACTCTATCATCGTTTTATAACACGAGTGATGAATTTTAGGGATTAGAGCACATATTTTTTTTAAGGTTGTGCTCGGTAATGAATTTATTTTTGGATATAGATTAATCATTATCGATATTTCACAAAGTGAGAGCAAATTTTAAAATCAACTTGAATTTGTCTTTAAGTACGAAATTAATGTCAATGGATTTGAATCATCTCAAATTTGATGTAAATTTGATGTAACCAAACAACTTTTTCAACCGAAGAGCTGCCACCAGGTTGGTCGTCAGGAGACTTCACCTCGAGATACACCTGCATCACTGAGTGGAAAGATGCAATGGATCCGATCTGAAATCACAGAAACAAGTTTTGGATTTCATAAATTTCGTTGAAGACGAAATTAAACTTAATATAAGACTGAAGCAGATCGAACACTAAGCGAACAGATCAAGTCGAAGCTAACATCGTGGTTCTTTCAGATCAGATCAGGCCTAAGATGAGTAAGGACAACTCAACTATAGTAATCAGATCAGAACAGCTTTTAACAGTTCAAGAGCAGAGCAGCTCGGAGCAGAACAAGAGAAGAGCCGATTAGTTCAAGAGCAGATCAGTTACAACATATTAGTTTCGAACAGAACAACTCAGAGATCACTTCAGCTCAGAGGAGTTCAGCTCAGATGCACAAGATCAGCTAAGGACTTTTGTGCTCAATCTATTAAGTCAAATCATTCCGATTGTTTCATGATTTGATAGCTTGACTTCAGGGGATTCATTTATAGTATTTAGGTGCACTTTCGCTTAATTTTCAGAAGAGTCAAGAGCGTAAACACTTCTAGAATTGCCATTCTGAGCAAAAGTCGGAAAGAATTTAATAAACAGTACTAGGTATAGCACGAACATTAAATGCACATTTATTGATACTCAGGCATCAGCTCAAGATCCATCCGATGTGTTTACTAGTAATATTTACTACCATTGGATCCGAAGTATATAAATAGAAGATCGATTGTGGAAGCAACATGATGCGTAATACATAAGTGAGAAGCAAAAACTATGAACTACTGAAACAGACTGCGAGCTGGAAAATTGACACCGTGTTCAACAAACCAAAAATCTTTTTGATACCTTTTTATAAGTTTAAGCTTGTTGCTGAATTCTTGAACTTGAGCTTTGATATGTATTCATTCAAAAAGCCTTAGAAAATTTCATTGTAAACACAGGCTGCGAGTTGTTATGTATTGTGAGATTATAAGTTCAGCTCGGGTGCGGCCTGCCTGATCGTATTAGGATACACTGTTTCTCGTCAAATCTTCTAGTGAAATTCTTCCTTAATTGGAAGAAGGGGAGACGTAGAAGCGTTGCTTCGAACTTCCATAAATGAATTTGTGTCTCGCTATCTAATTTACGCTTTAGCACTACATTCAAAATTTCTTTTCACTGTCGATTGAGCTGTTTTCGCATAAATTCTTTCATTGCTCAAGATAATATATTTGATTGAGTTGTAGGATCGGTTGGTAACTCAACTGATCTTAAAATCTTTTAAAACACAAAATTATTTACAAAGTTTATTCAATCCCCCTCTAAACTCAGCTCAATGTTTTTCAATCTAACACAAGTTAGAGGACGTCGTAAGCATTTTCGAAGGAACCTCTTCAATACTTAAGTCTGGTCTGGTGGTCGGAAGAAAAGAGAGTAAAAATGTATGTAAAAGCAAAGAGCTTATGAATTTATGTATGTATAAAATGGAGGCACCTAGACTTTTATAGAGGGACTAGACGATTAATTTGAGCAATTTACCCAATCAGTGATGCAGCTGTAAGAGATTTCCGCAGAATCCCAAGATTTAAGGGCTTGTCTGCCATGTATGAGTTAATCACTTCTCAAGGCGTGATTATCGTCACGACACCTCGATTAAGATCCATATGTCGTGTAATTATGGTCTACCTTAAGAGACGTACTTACCACGTTGGGATACTGGACATGATGGGTCAGTTGGAGGATATTGAAGTGTGCTCGAGAGTTTAGAAACATGCTCAAACCTCGAGCATACCGCAAGCATCCTGAAACCTGTTTGGGTCCGGAGTTGTTTATGTAGGGAATCAAAATCCATTAGAGATTGAGGCTATATATCTACGGAGATGCACTAATAATGTTATTATCTCTATAAACAGAATAAATTCAATCTCTTCGGCTGGCTTAGGAGTTCAAAGTTGGTTGAGAGTTGGGTCGAGGAAGATTTCATCCGGAAACAATAAACTCAATCGGGCCTCTTAGATTGTAAAATATATGAGGTTATATCAGCTGGGACTTAAAGCCCAGGCTTTTACAAAAAGCCTCCCTACAAAAATTATCACATTGGCATATGGGCCGAGTTTTCCGATCCATCTAGAGAGCACATGGTAGAAATTTGATATGCCATTTATTTGTTTATTTTGGTGGGTAGTAAACCTTTCAGAATATGAATAAAGAAGATCGTAAAACATGCATCATGACTCAATAAATGTCAAGTTACTCGAGCTCAAAAGAGATTAAAAGTGTTATTAGCATAATATTAGGGGTTTAAATTATATCACAAAAGTATCATAAATTAGTTATCCTTTTGTAAAGATTAATATATAATTTTGAACCGATTTACCCTAACACTACTTGGGTGATGAATCGCTAGGTCGAGGTTAATTACCGAACTCGAGTTGAGATTTGACCGTACCACCAGTGATCTACATACCAGAAATTTGACTTACTTGGCACTGTAACAAGGAAAACAAATGGTCGAGATCCAATTACATAATCAAAAGTATGTCTTCCAGGGTGAACGAGTAACCCAAACAGTGTCTAATGTATGGCTGTTGGTGCCTGTACCACTACAAAAGATTTTTACCTTTGTTGATACCAAAACACACCGTCGTAAATACCAAAACAACGTCATCGAACATTTGGAGACACAGAAATGTGTTACGGCGTTGTGCCGTAAATGCTCCGTAGGCAAATGTCCCTTCTACCTTCAGCAACACTATGACGCGTAAGGTCTTACGTGTCTACCAACGACTTTAACAATTGGCGATGTGTAGCTTGTGCATCACCAATCTTGTTGACATTTCACGACATTCTTGCATTGTGGAATATATATATTTTTTCCTTTTAAAAAATCTATAAAATTAATAAATTACATAAAATAAAAATTTGTAAAAGGTCAATTTAATAATAATAACTCAAATATTTTCTAATCTAAAAAAAATCTAGTCAAGTATTATCTAAAAGAACAAAAGTGGTTACATATTCATTAATACTTAATTTTATCGAACGAAAAAAATATACATATTCAACGCTGGAGGTGGGTGGAGGTGGTGGATGAGATTGAATTGATGATCATGTAGGTGGAGGCTGGAAATATATGCCGTGGATGATATGTTGAAGATGTTGCAATAATGCCTCGTTTATTTGTGTGCTGCTCGTTTATAATCTGCTTCTGCTCATCAATCATTTTTGGTATATTTGAAATTGTTCACTATCATAATGACAAGTACCTCGAGGTTTGATGTTCTAGAACCATCTACTATATATAGTTTAGGTAAGTGGCATGAACCCTTGACATAGCGAGATCGTGACCTAAACTTATGTCATGATATCGACATCCTTTGTTTGATGTATATTATCAACAATGGAGGCAGATACTTCACTTTCTGGTTGAGTCGATCGAAAATCAATCATTACAGCTAAACAAAATGAACTATTATTATGTAAAATAATGGATATTCTTAATATAAATATTACAAATAAATTCATCTATAAAGATCAATCTAATATCAAATCCTAACATTTTTGGTTTCAACTTGATATCAAATATTCAAATTATGTTTCTTGTTATCTGTTAGATTTTTATAAAAATTTAAATCATATGCATCAACATCTAAAACTTTTGAACAAAGCCAACACAAAATCTTCATGAAGAAGATTTAAAAACATATCATGAAATAAACTATCTAGTTCGGTACAGAATTCATCGCTATATTCCTTTGAGGACAAACACATCTAAGTATGCATGTATGGAGACCAAATTCATTTATCAATCTTCAAGCCAATAGTTAATTTCAGCATATGTACATGTTGCTCATCACAAAAATCCATCTATCAAACTTCAAAAGATTATACAATGGTTAAATTTTAGTGCATGTATATGTAGCACGTGAGCAAATCCATCTATCAAACTTGAAAAGATTATACAATATTTATAACAATGGAGTTGAATTTGTATCTTTATAATATTATTTGTTTTTCAATTGTGTTATTAATACATTGCCTTGTTAGCTCATCACCTTATTGTTTGACATGGCATACAATTAATGATGTCATGTTTCATCTTGATCAATTGCCCCCCTCTGTTTCTAATCAAAAACTTTTTTTAACAAACACAAAATGGGATCACTCTCACTTTATTTAAATGAAATCTTAAAATGATTGCTCAACAAGTATTATAATAGTAAACTACACTTACATATTTTTGGGCCACCCAATCTTCTTCCATTGTCCTTCTCTATGAAAAAGTTGCTCGCTCTCCCGTCTCAAGATCATCCTTAAATTATATAACAAGTTAATTATCATATTAATTGTGAATAGAAATATATCTTCAAATAAACTTGCACCATCATGATTGCCAAAATAATCACAGATAACATCTCAATCATCTTGGCTTACTCCCTTGTACGGCTTCTTCTTTGGTGAATCTTTTGTTTTGTATTCCCCCAATTTGCTTCTAGTGCTTTCTCATCTTACAACTTTCTTCTCGAATAGCTTTCGTGGCAAGCTGTTCAACATCCGTCATCACTCGTTCGTATTTTCATATTCAAATTTAATTCTTCCAAAATCTCAAAAACTCATTAATACATACACTATTATTATTATTATTATTATGTACTAAAATAATATATATGTAAGGCCATGAATTTCTAAGCTTGATTAGTGACTTAATTAGTCCAAATTAGTGAAATATTAAGCAAAATTAAGAATTAAGTAATCAAGGTTCATCAGCTTAGGAAGTATCGGTTGAGGTGGACCAACACGGAGGCGAGCTGATCCTCTGATTTGCGCTAAGCTGATAGAAGAAACTGTTCTGGGATTTCCGTGCTGATCATGGGGATGCAAGCTGGATCGTGTTTGCTGGAGATTGGTATCCCTGCGGAGTGTTCTGAATTTATAGCTTGAGAGATCCAACTTCGAAGAGATCCAGCTTAGAAGTGTGCTGGGTAGTTACGTGAGCTGGACCAGATCGGATGCAAGCTGACTGCGACACTGAGTTTGCGAGCTGAACTCATTCTCCTGAAACGTGAATCAGACCAAAGAGCAGCAGTCTGAGCTGATAGCAGGTTAGGAGATATCCGTAAGCTGGATTCAGCTTTGGGCTTGACGCGACATCACGAGCTGGTTTGTGGGAGCTGACCTAGACTCAAACTGTTGGAAACCTCAAAACTGCTTCAAACATCGCAAGCTGACCGGAGTGATCACGCTAAGCTGATCATACACTACTAGCTAAAACGAGAGGATGCAAGCTCAGCAGGACGTTACGGACTGATCTAAAAGTTGTACGATGTTATGGCTATTTGTGATCTGCAGCTGATCAATACGTGTTGAGCTGTGCGTGGATTTAAGAGCGTAAGCTAGGCCACTGGTCGCCAGCTGGTTCAGGCGTAGATACTGCGATATGGGCATTACGGGCTGGTTGATCGTCGAGAGAGCACGTGAGCTGGCTTAGCTCATTGAACTAGATGGGGCTCGGGATCTGAGACGCGAGAACTGAAGCACTAAGTAGCAGGAACAAGCAGGAACCGATTTAAAGAGTTGAAGCTAACGGCATCATCTGATCAGCTCAGAGGTAAGCTGATCTGTAGTGGGTTCTATAGTTGAGCTGGTTAACCAGTCCGATGTGGAGCTGGTTCGAGTTTTCTTCTCCAATTGAATTTCTCTTACAACCTGATTTAAAGGTGTGAGAGAGGGAGGTGAGTGGTGAGCAGAAGGCTGAATAGAAGAACCAGCTGGAAGTGAAGACCAGCTGGGGTGCATGCTGGTTTGATGATATACGAGCTGACTGATGTGCGTGCTGACCTGCATAGCCAGTATTGATAGCGTAGTCTGGAGTAACCACATGTGACGTGAACTGAGTACCCGAAATTTCCTGAGCTGGACAATCTGTTAGCTGAAAGTCGAATTAAAGGGCGTGCTGATTTTCCTGCCTAAGCTGGTACAGTAGCGATACTTGAGCTGGTTCGAATACTCTATAGCACAGATTTCACGAATGGGAATTAGAGAAGACATCCACCGACCTATCTGCTGCCAAATTTATCCTCTGAATCCTAGAATTAGACTTAGCATTTCCACGTGTTGAATTATGCATAGAACCGAGGATGAGTCATGATTGTTCCGACTGTGCATTCTTATCTACACAAGTTCCAACCTTGATATTTTCTGCCAAGCGGCGGTGTTGCTATTTATAGCATATCGAGTGCTTTGACTGAAGAAGGTTTTGGAAATACCTAAAAAAATGAGGAGTATCGGAACTCAGATTCTATGAAACAGTCGAACGAAAAAGACAACCTGCAGAAGCTGTGCTGGTTAAGAGCAGTAGAACCGTAAGATTAGAGTTGACAGGTATAATCTGATACTAGAAACTATGGGCATGAATACTCGAGAGCTGAGTCTGCTCGAGTATCCCTGAAATCACATACGTACTTGTCTGCTTGATTTTATGTGCTATTCTTGATGAGCTGATTTCATGACTGATTTACTATGAGCAGTCTGAGGTTTCTTGATTATGTGATTCGTGTATAAACTTCAGTATGAGCTTTATCTGATTATGTGATTGAATCTGATATGCATTCATCTTGAGCCTGAAACCAAGACCAAAGAGGTCAGAATAGCCTAGAATCACAGAAGGCAGGACAGCCTAGAGTGTAGACAACGATTGGGGAGTTGTAGTCTCGCGAACTATATTCCATGGGATCCCAGAACCTTTGATCTTAAGCTAATCAGACTTGATAGCGCTTCATTTCGAATCATGCACTGCATTTGAGATTATTATGTTGCATGTTTATCGATTATATTGAGTTATTCTCACCAGACTTGTCTGGCTGTTGTTCTATTTGTATTTGTGCTTGACAACATGTGGGGCAAGAGCTGGATTGACTGGACAGGGGTAGTGAGAGCTTACTAACTAGAAGACGGGAGACAGACTAGAAGAACTAGAGACCTGCTGTTAGCTTCGATTTCGAACAATAGTGCTAGTCTTTGATGTATCTGGTTTTGTATCTAAGCTGGACAGATTTTGTAAGGCGTAGAGTGTTGTAACCTTTTGTACAGTTTATGCTCTGTTTTATAAATGAACAACTTTTGAGAACTAAATTTGGAGATTTCCATCTTTTAAATTTAAACCGTTATTGTGATCTTCCATGTGTTATAACATCTCTTTTGTGAAAATTATACCTGAACCGAGTGTTGACTGTAGCAGTATTAATAGATGTGGACTGATTTTCACATGATCATTATCTGTTTCAGAACCGAAAGCAGAGACCAAAACTTTATCTACACGGTTAAATCTGTTAATTAATTTCTCTTCCTGATGCTTATGCGTAATTTCCCCTTAAGACGTGATTAACGATCGAGATCTCACAATATACAATTAAAAGAACATGATATAATATTCCAAACTTACATCAAGACGCACAAAGATGAGTCGTTTATCAGCCAAAGCAACATTCTCCCAAATAGTAACACAAGGAGATAATGTATCTCGAACTATTTGAGCTATTAAGTTATTAAACCATTTCCGATATTATCCCAAATACAACCCGAATACTCTTCAAACTCAACATTCAATTTATCTTTTTTTAGCTTTCTTAATACCTTATCGGGAATACTACAAGAGTGTTGTCTCCAAGTTGTTTGTCCGCCTCCTCCACCCCTCCTGATCCACCCCGATCAACACTTAAACTAGTAGCATCCAAACTAGACATCTTGCTAAAATAAAAGGAATAATAATTAATAACACAACTAAATAAACCGAAAAAGAAATTTTGAATCAAACTAGACATCCTGTGAAACCAGAAGAAAACATACCAAACTGAAAAAATGAATATCATGAATTTGGAATGTACTATAAATAATAGAATAAACAAACACTAAAATATTTAAAATTATTTCTTACTTCCTCTGAATTTGACTCACTAGTTTCACTTTCAATATTACCGTCTTCGTCATTTTCGGCAGTGTTGTCATCTTCTTCATTTCTTGTAACGTGTCATCTTCAATATCATTATCACCAACTATGAAGTCACCTATATCGTGTAACAAAGGATCGTATTCAGAACCTAAGTTGGTTTGATATCATCACGACGGAAGCTGGTATTTTTCAACTCCGTAATTCTACCACCAATTGCATTGCATCGAATTAATTCTTGCACTACGAGAGCATCGTAAGTGGTTGTGTTAACATCATTTTCAACTTCAATAATTGGATAGTTCCGCACATTGCGTGGGGTATAAGTCTACACCAATTTTCACTATATAATTCTACCACCAATTGCATTATAGCATTCAAGTAATATACGGGCTCGGTCTGTGATGCAAGTATAAACGGGTCATCTTGTACGACTATGCCCCAATATTGATGCGTGTAAATCTATCGTCTTCTTGAATTCTTTTTCTCCTATGATCGACTTCAAACCATTTGCACTTAAATATCAACAATGTACAATCTTTTAATAACACAATTCTATAACATCTTGGAGAATACCATAAAAGTCTTGTCCTTCTACACTGGTACAAGAATATCACTGTTCTGTGTCGTTCATCGAATATCTCGTTGTTCCACAAGAAACCTAACACCAATGATAATAGCTCAAGAATATAAATATTCACTAAAAATGGATCTATTAGGTAATGCATACAGTTCATATAGAGCTGTCAAAATGGGTCAAGTCCGTCGGGCCATCCCGCCCCACCATGAAAAATAGGCGGATTGGGTTAGTAAACTAATAGTCCGTTTGGAGGCGGGTCGGCCCACGGCGGGGCGGGTCGGCCCGCGGGTCAGTAAAAAATAATAACGTTTACTATTTTATTGTTTAATAGATCTATTGCAGATTGTGACGTGCATGGATGAAATAATAACATTTACTATTCTGATGCATATGTAATAGAAACTGCAAAAGGGGAAATTACATATTATATATATAAAATTAATATAGTAGTCGTAGCTTTTCTAACTCCTAGATTTTGTTTTTGTATAATCGAATCAAAAAATTTTATATCAAGCAACTTTGTAAGTAATCAATTTATTTTAACTTAATTTAATTACAAGATGTTAGTAATTTATTTGTTCGTGGAAATAACGTTCTGGAGGCCATAAAATCTGCAATAAGTGTTTTTCTACATAACAATCTAACTTTTCTTGGTACCAAAATCAGCAGTCTAGTTTTTGTTTTCTCCAATCAATAAAGGAATTGATTTAGAGTGAGGGAAATCAAAACTACAATGGATTTCAAAACTTATAACAACAGTTATGTCAGGTGAAGATACCTTTATAAAAGGTGTGCAGGATTGATTCTTTACTACATTTTAAGTTCAACTACTATATAGCTGTTGATATAGCATTTTCTTTAATTACCAAAAGCTACGACTACTATATTACTGGCCCCTTTTGCAGTTTATCATTTGGAAATTAGGGAATTGAAACTCCTTCGTAGCAGAAGTTTGTATAATATGTAATTTATATATAATTCTGGCGGGCCGGCCCGCAAGCCTGCCAACCCGAGACGGGGCGGGGCGGGCCAGAGCTTTAGGGGCCCGCCAGATTGGCGGGCCAGCCCGTCCCACCCCGTTTGAAGGCGGCCCACGGCGGGGCCGGCCGAGACGGGGCGGGTCGGCCCGTTTGACAGTACTGAGTTCATATATTGCCTCAAATAATCCAACTGCCACATTTCATTAACCTAAAAAATGGTTAGAGAATTATGACATAGAAATTTCTTTTTATTTTAAATGACTCAATCCAACTACAATATACGATTAAATTGTAAATTCCACCATATTGACTTAATCTTCTCACTTGCCTTGTCCTTAAATCACATTGAAATTTCTTTTCTTGTTGTTGCTCCAAATCATGCATGCCCCTGGCTATTAGATCATTTCGATGCTCCCTATTGGATATATAAACAAATTATATCAACTAAAAAAACGTATTCAAGTAGTAATTGTTTTTTTGTACGAGAACATGTTTTAACAATTGGACAGTACTTGTTGAGAAAATGTTGACCCATTGTTGGAGATATATAGACACAACTGGATTAGGTCAACTCGTGATATTAGCACTTCGAGTTTGTGTGTGTATATCAATTGTTGGACATAAAGAAATACAATTCCTCGAACACTATTCCTAATTCCCATACATGTTGTCCCCTAGAAATTGGTGAGAGCTGCTTTGTCCATCCATGTTCCAAACTGTCTTCCAAGATTCTTTGTTGATTTGAGTACGACATTGCGAGGCATCCTAGCCTATTTTTTTTTCTGAGGTTAATTCAATTCATTAAAAAGCTTATTATTGATCTAACAATAGAAATGTTGAAAGAGAAAATCGTCAATCAACTCGGCTCATTTAGTAGACAGTGAGCTAGCAGCAAGCCCTACTCCTATTAAAATGAAAAGCGATTATTCCTAGGAGAGTTTTAGCAAAATATCTTTTTTTTAAATATTTTTCGTATAATTATATAGATATTTTTCTAACAATACAAATTTCACACATAAGCTCTCTTAGCTAATAAAGTAAGATATTTGCAAAAATGAAGTGCCTTTTGTCGCCCTTGTGTGGGAAAGACAGTTCAACACCTAGGACATTTTTGTCGGATTATCAAAATTATATGGATATATCTTTTTTTTATATATATAAAACTTGGTGAAACCTACAAGAGAATTAGATAATGTAGCCCACAGGGGCACAGGCGAGTTGGTAAGACTTGGGGTGATGTGGGAATAACTTCACCGGCTTCACGGGTTCGATTCTCGTGTGGAGCATATTCCCCACTGAAATATTGTGGTAATATGCTTTGGGAATTAGTTCGTTATATGTCATCTACTCCGGGCCTCTGTCTACTCGTGTATATTCCTGGATTTATCAATCTATATGGGTCAATGAGCCTCTGACCTATATAGGGGATTACCCATTAATGGATTAACTTTTTCATGAATTAGATAATGTAACGGGGATTATTTTAATCAATACGAAACGTATAAACAATTATGGATTGGTATATATAAACCCTAAAGTCGAGGCTATTGTGGGAACTCGAACCACGTGAGATTCGCCAGGATGGCTTTGTTCCCAGCTTACATGGAAACCGGTGATGTCAGTACCATTGATCGAAATCGTTATTCCATTCAGTCATTTGGATTTCTAAAATTAAGAAAATAAAATCATAAATTATTTGTTTAATCGTAATTTCATGTTCATTTTTAAGATACCAAATATGCTTATCCAGTTCAGTATACACTCACACTATTTGATTTATTGAGATCAAATGTGAGCAATGTTTTAAATTTCTTACAATATAATGAGCTCCATTAAACTTATGAGGTACATAAGTATCTTGCATCGCAGAATTTCCAGCACTAAGTCCGAATAATAAATATTCGTAGATCGACAAACACATAAATACTTTCTAACACAAATGTAAATTGAAATTTTAAATTAACTTAAAAATGGAAATAGGTTAAAGTTTTTTAAAGTATATTAATAATATGTTGTGATATCCTGCACAACCAACTTTCCCACCTTCTTCCCCGATTACCACGTGGTACCATGTGATTGATTCGAATTTAAAAAAACATGACAAAAATATTGAACTTAAAATATTAATTTAATCACATTGTGTCGTATGATAATCGGGAAAGAAAACGAGTGAAAAGATTATATAGAATATCGTATACGTATATATAGACGGTGAACGTGAAAAAGCAGCTTAGGCATTTTCATGGGATGTATGCCAAAAAGACGCCCCAATTGACTGCTTTTAGTGGGGCCCGTAGTTAAGTCATGTTAATGAGGGCATATATGGTACCACAATTATTGCGATATATGACCATGATTTCATATCTTGCTTCCGCCAGGATGGCCAGGTCAGTGGAAAATCAAACTTTTGTGCTTTGTCCCATTCTTTCATGCTGATTAATGGGACAATTCCGTATAAACTTTTATGCACTAGTGTCCGTTACATATCAGTTCCTATAAAAATATTTATATTTTAATATCTAATCGAATGCTTGTTTTCAAACTCTCAATTTTTGACCTTCACTAATTTGTCCTCCTTATAATATAAATAAAACAGAAAAAAAGAAACGGAAAGGAACAATAAGAAAAAAAACAATAAAGGTAGAAATAACAATGTCTCATCCACCATTGTTACGGCGCATATTAGTAGACTAAATATTTGTAGAAGTTGGCACTTTTGTAGATAACGTGGCTGATAATTGACTAAACATTTTGAGAAATTATTGTTGAGAAATTTACTTTGCTCAGAGGTGTCACTTTGGAAAACTTTATTTTGAAAACTTGTGCAATTCAATTTTAGTTTGCCTGAAAATAACCATTTTATTGATATTGATATTTCTGAGCTGGCTTGTGTATTCACTGTTTAAGCTGTTATTGTAGCAGTGAGTTTTTTCTGGTATATTGTAGCAGTGAGTTCATTTCTTCTTCTTCTCTTTTGTTTTATTTTGTGTTATAAAAAGGAAAAAATGGTAAAGTTCAAGAATGAGGAGTTAAAACTAACATTTGGTTTCTGTCAGGTATAAAGTACAAAAGAATGTATATGGCAAAGCTCGGGTACCAATTAATGGATCAAAAACTCAGATCGTGTGCTTTTAAAATACAAAAGGCAATTGATCAAAAAGGCAGATCGCGCCTAAGTTGAATCGGCACGGAGCACGCCTAAGGTGAATCAGCACGGAGCAGAGCTGTGCGATCTGAACGAGTAAAAACATGAGCTGCAATAACTCTGGTTCTTGAAAGGTTTTTAGCATCGAAAAGTAGATCGGGTATGACAATAAATCACGAAAATAACCCGAACTATTCTCTGAAAATTGAAATTAAAAGCTGATTTTAAAACATGTATGCGTGAATGCAGAAAGCAATAAAAATCACTACGCTGCAAATTTGTTTATGAAAGTTAGGAGCTGATCTCCTACGTCTCCCCTTATGCCATTGCTGAAAGGTTTTCACTAGAAGACTTTGATTATTACAGCTCCTGCAATAACCCGATCCAACAGCCGCAAGCTACGAGAACTCCTAGCACACTCTGCTGCACACCGGCTCGTAGGTTGTGTGACTTTGTTCACTTGTTAATGTCTCTGTGATAAAGACTACATTGATTTGTGTTTGCTTGGAGTGATTCACTCAACTATTCTATTCAGCTCTCGGCTCTCATATGTGAGTGAATCTGTGTGTGAGAAATATTACAGTGTAAGCTCACCCTCTCTCAAATGTTTTTTTCACATACTGGGAAGTGCTTCTTCAAAGTTGATATCTTCATCTTCTTCCCATGTTGTGTAGTCAACTATAATGATTCTGCGTTTAAGATCTCGTGTGAAACCCAGGAATTCAGCTTTCAAAAAAAAATTCGGGTCGATCAACTCAGATCCCTCTCGATCAACTCAGATCCCTCTCGATCAACTCAGATCCATCGGTCAACTCAGATCCCTGTCAGTCAACTCAGATTTCTGGATAAATCAGCAGTCAAATCAGATTTCTAGATAGTCAGCAGTCAACTCAAATTTCTGGATACTCAGCAGTCAACGCAAATCTGGACAAGGTCAACTCAGTTATGACTAGGAAATTCAGATTCGACTAAGGAAATTCAGATTTGGCGAATTCAGATTCGACGACGCAGATTCAGATTTGGCGACGCAAATTCAGATTTGGTAAAGGAAACTTCGCCCACGAATTTCAGTAAGCTTCTTCACGCGTACAGAGCAAATCTCGCAATTGTAACTGCCAATTTTGAGGGATTAATGGCCAATTAAACCACCCAATTCAATGCTTAAATATTTGCTCTTGTAACAGCCATTTTAATGGCCATAAAATCAGGAATTTAAGTCCTTAATGACAGACCTTTTGGCTCCCACTTCTGCACCTATAAATACCCACCTGATGGCAGCATA
This sequence comes from Dorcoceras hygrometricum, assembly GCA_001598015.1. NCBI lineage: Eukaryota > Viridiplantae > Streptophyta > Magnoliopsida > Lamiales > Gesneriaceae > Dorcoceras > Dorcoceras hygrometricum. The sequence goes on from KQ996417.1 coordinate 455,431, forward strand.
CTTTCCCACATTCATTCTGAAATTTCTCAGAAAATACAGTAAACTCCCTCGTTGAAATCCTGCACAAGTTGTAACCCAGCGCTGTACGAAGTTCATCAGATTTCGTGCATTAGATTTGCAAAGAGCTGAACATTTCCTGCACTTTGAACCGCACAGATTTCAGCAGACTGTAAGTGGGCTTTTGTTATATATATTCGTTTCAAATATTGTATATATTATTCACGCTAAGTTCTGTTTTGAATTTCTGTTCGAGCACTTGTTTCGTATCCGATTCCGTTTCGTGTCAAGTTCATGATATGAATTATTTTCTGTTTTAGCACTGATGTTTCTGTCGTAATATGGGTCTACGGAATATTCCGCACTCTGAGTTACGTGGTGTAACTATGGCCTCGACCCTTTAGAGGAGTAAAAATTAGGGACTGATCAGTAAACCATAGAGACGAAGTAACTATCAGTGCTACATGTTATGCTACATGTTATGCCATGCTCTGTTCTGTTTATGCTCTGTTCTGAAATCTGTTATTCAGTATATGTATATTTTTTATGCTCGAATGGTATCCCCCACTTGCTGAGTGTTTCCCCAAGCACTCACCCCTTACTTCTCCATCCAGATAAGAACGAAGAACAGGTTGAAGAAGAGGAACAAGAGCTGTTTTGGGACTGGTGAAGATTCTGCTTTTCTTTTTGTTAATGTAATTTCGCTTCCGTACTCTGTTATTCAGAATTTGATTTTCATATGTAAAAACGATTCTATTTTGGTTATGTAATCAGACTGGTTTTGAGCTATACTATGAGGCTTAATATTTTACAATTTTATAATTATTTAATATTGCCGATATCATGAGTCTCGATCTCGGGACGTGACATCTCGGCTGTGCACCAGCTCACACCTAGACATCAACTCTCAGCTTGTACACCAGCTACCACCTGAGTGTACCAGCTTTCGACTATTGCACATTGTCACGCCCCGAGACCGAGACTCATGACATCGGCAATATTAAAAAATTATAAAATTGTAAAACATTAAACCTCATAGTATAGCTCAAAACCAGTTTGTTACATAACCAAATATAATCGTTTTTTTTTACAACTGAAAATCAGAGTCTGAATAACAGAAATGCGGAAGCGAAAACAATTACATTAATAAAAACTAAATCTTCACCAGCCCCAGAACAACTCTTGTTCTTCTTCTTCAACCTGCTCTTCTTTTATCTGGTGGGAGAAGTAAGTGGTGAGTGTTTGGGAAACACTCAGCAAGTGGGGGATACCATTCGAGCATAACAAAATATACATATACTGAATAACAGATTTTAGAACAGAGCATATACAGAACCGAGCATAGCATAACAGGTAGCACTGATAGTTACTTCGTCTCTATGGTTTACTGATCAGTCCCTAATTTTTACTCCTCTAAGGGGTCGAGGCCATAGTTACACCACGTAACTCAGAGTGCGGAATATTCCGTAGACCCATATTACGACAGAAACATCAGTGCTAAAACAGA
>KQ996417.1:457664-478336 GCA_001598015.1 Dorcoceras hygrometricum
ATACCAGCAGCTGGTTTTCGACCACCTGCTGTATTTTTTTTTTTTTTTTTGGAGATGAATTTTCGGGTTTTCACATCCCTCCCTCCTTAAAAGAAGTTTCGTCCTTGAAACTTTGGTTATTTTGATCCTCGAAGAGGTAGGGATATTGACTACGCATTTTCTCCTCCATTTCCCACGTGGCTTCTCTTTCGGTGTGGTTGGACCATTGGACTTTGACGTACGGGATTGTTCTTCGTCTAAGAACCTGGTCCTTTTTGTCCACGATTCGAATTGGGACTTCTTCATAGCTCAGTCCTTGATTCAAATTCCCTTTCACGAGAAGTGGTCCTTCATCGAGAACATGGGTAGAATCCGCGATATATCTTCTCTGTTGAGATACATGGAAGACATTGTGGATTCTTGACATACTGGGTGTAGGCAAGTGTTCCTACCTTTTCCAATATCTCAAAGGGTCCGACATACCGGGGGTTTAGCTTTCCGGCCTTATCGAATCGGACTACCCCTTTCATTGGCGAGACCTTGAGGTACACCTTTTCACCTACTTCGAATGCCAAAGGTCTTCTTTTTAAATCTGCCCAGCTCTTCTGTCGATCCTGGGCTGCCTTTAGTCTTTCCTTAATAATGGCTACCTTTTTCACCGTCTCTTGGACGAGTTCAGGTCCTGTGATAGCCTTTTCTCCAACTTCATCCCAATACAACGGTGATCTGCATTTTCGTCCATAGAGGGCTTCAAATGGTGCCATTCCGATACTGTCTTGGAAACACTTGATACTCCCAGCTGGCAGTAGATTGAACCACTGCTGGGCAGCTCGGACTAGTGTAGTCAAAAAGATACGGCATTTAATCGGGTCAGAATACCGGTGGAGCAAAGCAGCGTTCTCAAATCGAGATAGATGCTCCTCGGGATCTCCCATTCCATCATATTCCCCAACATTGTGGTATTTGAAGTGTTGGGGCAGGTCGGCATCCAATACCTCGGTAGAAAATGGCACCTCCCGAGCAGGCGGGGGAGGCGGTGCCGAGCTTTTTTCCTTCCTCAGATTCTCCAATTCCTCGTACATCCTCCTCATCTCTTCGGCTCGCTGATTCTCCAACTCCTCCCGCATCCTTCTCATTTCCTCGGCTTGCCGAGCTTCTAATTCTTCACGCATTCTCCTAATCTCCTCGGCTTGCTGATCGAGATTAGGTGGGGGCTGTGGAGCATGTTGACTTGCCAGTATTTGTGCCACCGTAGTGGCTACCAATTCAGCTATCTGAGCGGGGGTAAGAGCAGTGCTCTCCGACCCTGGTGCGGTACTTTCTGTGTTACTGTTCTCCCCACTACGCTGAGTTCTAGTCCTCTTTGGTGGCATCTTGTATCTTCTTCTACGTTTCCCACAGACGGCGCCAATTGATGTAGCCAAATAGATCAGCCGACGAGCTGCTACCACGTCGAGGACCTCGGGAACGTCGGGCGTCGGGAATTGGAGAACACGTGGGTATTCCTACAAGCAACGAACACTTGTCAAAGGGCGCCGGAGATATGTCCGGCGGAGCCCCTCCGATGCTTAAGTCAGCCGTGTACGAGAATAAAACGAGAAGATATGCTGTGTGCAAAAGTATATGGTAGAGAGTGAATGAATGATCAAAGAGCAAACCTGGAGGGTATTTATAGAGGGGCTAGGCAGATGAATCGTCTCGTGGGCACGTTCTGTCGAGACGTGGGTGAGATCGTGCGCACGTCTTCCGTATATCACGACCCACGTTCTCCGCCTTTTGCGGAAGTACTTTAACACATCGGGCTGAGGTCCTCGGGAGAGTCCCGACGTCCGAGCTCTTCGCCTGGCCCCGACGCCAGTCCCGACGTCCGAGCCCTTCGCGCGCTTCTCGATTGCTTTAGCCCTTGATGACGTAGGTAGCGTTGGTGCTTATTCCTCGGGTTCCGAGCTACTACTGGGGGGCATCAACTACCATTTCATATATTTTGTAGTTAGAATATCATCTTTTCGTGCATTAGCTCCGTTTGGACAAGTTTTTTTAAAAATATTTATATAAGTGTTTTTTAAAAAAAATTACAAAATAGTTTTGTAATTTTGTTGATAACTGAATGGAAACAAATATTGTGGAAATTTTGTTGAAATTAGGAAAGGGGGAAGTAACTGAGGCCAATTACTCTCTGGTCAATATGGTCGGATGGGCATATATTGTCGTTGTCCAAGTGGATCAATTTTTCCACTCGATTTCCTCGTGAATCTAGACAATTCTCCCGTATTCTAAACGTGCTAAATACTCTTTTCATATTAATCTTGTACAAAATTATGGCTACGTATGATATTTAAAAAGATGAAGCTCTTATTCTATATAACTTATCTGATATTAAGATCTAGATTTTATGATATTTTATGTTCAAAACCAATTTATATCAAGCCATTAGTTTTAGCTGAATAGTGGTCTATCGAGTTTTTTTTTAAAAAAAGGTCGCATTGGAATTTGGGAAGATCAAATTGAAGTTAAAATATTTTAAGATCCACAATAATGGATTATTTGATTTGTTTGGGTAAATTCACTTGCCAATATTTCAGATCTACAATTTTAAGTGTGGATTTTGAATTATAATATGAAATTATGTTAAATCAATCATCCAAATCTTCTCCCAGTTCAAAACACAAATACAACCTGATTTTTGGAAGTCTTTAACAATGATATAATATAATAATAAAGTATGTTAAGAAAACAATTAAATTAAAAATGTTATCATATCGGAAGACATGTAAATGGGATGCGATTTATTTTGGCGAAATTTTGAAATAAATGATACATTTATTTTTATATTGGGAGATCATAAATTTACTTTAGAAAAGTTTAGAAGCGAAGTCGTCGCGGCAGCCTATTATACTCGGTAAAGTATTTAATAATTTAAAAATTAATTTAAAATCTTGTCTTTTATTTATTTTTTTTTTCTTTTTGAAGATTATTATATGATCCGAAGAATAACCCCCCAGCCACCTCTTGTAGTTTATATTTTGGGCCTAAATTTGTTAAGGCCGTCTTCTTTTCTTACTTATTAAAGATTCGAAAAATAGCCCCCTACTCGACTCTTGTAGCTTCATTTACGGGCCTAAATTGCTTAAAGCCCAATTTAAAAGTAATATCTTGGTCTAAACGAAATCTGCATAATTTCTTTAGGCACTTCAAACTAGCCGCTTGGTATTAGATAGCAAAGGAAGAACTCCTTTGGACGAGAAGAGAATTTCGATTCATCAAACTAAAATCAAATCTTTTGATTAATTACTAAATAAAAATTTAAAAATATTACTGAAAGATTTTGATAATTTTTCAGCTTGTAATACGATAAAATAAAAATTTCCAACTCTCCCGGAGAGTGGAGATCAAACGATACAAACCTAATGATGATCTTAGGCCCAAATATTTCTTCAACATACTCTACGACACGAAGTTTATCTCGTTGTATAGTATTAATATTCATACCATAATCATAATCTCATGTTTGACTGGAGTATTTATCATGCATTCAAACAAATCATTATATATTTATTTCATATCAATTAAATTTTTAATTATTTATCTCACATCAATCATATCATTAATATAAATATTTATTTCATATCAATTAAATTTTTAATTATTTATCTCACATCAATCATATCATTAATATAAAACTATAGCATATCCTTCATCTTTCTTTTTTTATTTTATTTATATTTTTACAAAGATTAAAAATATAATTTGACGCTTTATGTCAAATTTAATCCATCAAACAAACATATTACTCCTATCAAATATTATTTTCTGTCATTTTATAATCATACCATTTATTATTAATCACATCATATCATATCTCATCCAACGAGGCAAATGATACCTCCACGAATGAGATGATGTATTATTAAGGTCTACGTGGGGAGAGATTTTCACAATTCCGTTGCATGCACACCATCTTTTGCAAAATACAACATTACTATTAGTTAATGTGTATTGTTTCAGATAATGGGGAGACGCTATCTTCACTGCATTATGATGTCATAATTCTTCTAGTCAAATCTCTATATTTGAATTTTTTAAATCTAAATAGTATATTAAAGATATTTCATGAAAAAATGAATAATAATAATAACAATTGTTAAATATAGATATCGATAAATAAAAAGTCCTCTCGTATGTTGAACTAACTTGCCAATCTCCCTCTTCTGTATTTACACACAAAAACAAGGGCTATGATATATTTTTATGTGAAGGGTATTGTAGTATTTTACAACGTCAACGAGCACTGAGTCACAGAGTACTACTGGTGGTTGACTCAAAGACGCCGTGTCAATACCGTGGCACCCCACTTGTGTCACCTTCAATCCACTCCTATCAGTAATCTTTGATTCCCGCGATTCGGTCAACTTGGGCTCTAACATAAAAAATCATATTATTAACTTTATAATTTAATCGAAAAAACTGTTTACGAGAACGAGAAATAATAAGTTTTTCGTTGAATCGTTCCACGGTTGGTCCAAACATAAACGAGTCATGATTAATCGATTTTTTTGATGATATAAAGATTTCACGCGGGTGCTTCAAAATATGGATTAGAAAATGTGTAGAAATGATATCTGATGCCCGTATTGCCGCCTCGGAATCCGATGATCGAACGGTAAGCTCCAGATCCCGACCTATGCTACTAAGATCGGGAGTTTCCCGAGGACTCTCGCGAAGATCGGGAGTTTGCCCGATGACTTGTGCTCAAATTGTGAGCGTTTCCCGAGGACAATGTTATATCTATCAGAATCCAGTCCAGATACGTCTTTCCTTATTTGAAGAATCCATGGATGATACGTCTTTCCTAATTTAAACGACAAGATCCCCGAGGATCACGGAGAATATCTCGTCCGAGATATCCGGTGCAGACGAATATTCGCCAAGATATGCTCTCCTCCACAGCATAGCCCCTCTAAATATCAGGTATGTCTCATTCATTCACACACATTCTAGCATTCTTTGCTTCCAGCCTATATTTCCCCTGCTCCTTTTTTTGCTCTCGCATCCTGCCTGACTTAAGCATCGGAGGGGCTTCGTCGGACACACTTCTGACGTCCTCTGACCTGTGATTTGTGACTGCAGGCACCAAGTAGGAGTACTTTCCATTCACCAGTGCCCGACGACCGACTTCCGGAGCTCTCGAGGTGGTATCAGCTCGTCGACCGAGATAATTTGGCTACATCAATTGACGCCGTCTGTGGGAAACGTAAAAATATATATATATATATATGTGTGTGTGTGTGTGTGTGTGTAGAAGAAACGAAATAGGCCGACCCATAAGGACCAGATTCCAGGAGGCAAGGGATACAGGAGTAGCAACGCTGACAACTACCCTCGCAGCGGCATGAACTGCTCAACGGATGGCTGAAAATAGAATAGTTTCTAGATCGACAACCAGCGGTCGATCATTCGTATTTACACTGACTCTCCGCGAAAATACTGACCGTGCCAAGAAGAGGCCGATGACATTGGAACATCAATCAACCGCAGAAAAATCCAGACTTAGGTCAGTTCTCATTTGTTCTGCAATAACTCTTAGTTAAAGATTGTCTTTTGGGCAATAAGACGACTCGATCAAGAGATGTTTTTTCCTACGTTCACCCTCCTCGGGTTACGTCCTTACCTGAATATTGTTAGAACGAATTGAGAAGCCCAACACCTGTCGGCTCCAAATCCCGGCCTACTCGGGAGTCTATTATCTCTGCTCGGAAATCTATTATATGGCCCTGCTCGGGAGTCTATTATCCCTGCTTGTGAATCTATTATCTCTGCTCGATAATCTATTATCTGGTCCTGCTCAGGAGTCTATTATCCCTACTAGGGAGTCTATTATCTCTACTCGAGAGTCTATTATCTCTGCTCGGGAATCTATTATCTGGCCCTGCTCGAGAGTCTATTGTCCCTGCTTGGGAATCTATTATCTCTGCTCGGGAATCTATTATCTGGCCCTGTTCGGGAGTCTATTACCCCTGCTCGGGAGTCTATTATCTCTACTCGAGAGTCTATTATCTCTGCTCGAGAATATATTATCTGGCCCTGCTCGGGAATCTATTATCCCTGCTCATGATCTATTATCTGCTCTGCTCGAAAACATGTTATCCCTATCAGCTTGGCACTCTGTAAGTCCAACCAGCTAGGCACTATGTAAGGCCAATCAGCTTGGCAATCTGTAAGCCCGATCCGCTCGACAAATTAAGCCCAATTCTCAATGGCAACTCCTCGGATGGCAGCCCCACCTAAGCACAAAAGCCCGACCATCTCGGCACCATAAGCCCAACTCTCGTTGGCACACTAAGCCCGACCAACTCGGCCTCTAAGCCCAATTCTTATTGGCACCTCCTCGAGTTGCTCTCCATTTGAGTACATAAGTCCAACCAGCTCGGCAACTAAACCCAATTCTTATTGGCACCTCCTCGAGTGGCTCTTCCATTTGAGTACATAAGTCCGACCAGCTCGGCATCTAAGTTCAATTCTTATTGGCACCTCCTCGAGTGGCTCTTCCATTTGAGTACATAAGCCCGACCAACTCAGCACCATAAGCCCAACTCTCGTTGGCACACTAAACGACCAGCTCGGCATCATAAGCACAAGTTTGCACCTCGAGTCCCGATCACTACTCCAAGTCCTAAACTTCACTTCTTCGTCTAGGACTCGTTGGGGGGTTACTATCGATACCACTTTTAATTTCCACCTCGGGAACCCAAGGAAAGAGCTCCTCTTACAGGAAGACCTCGGCTCTTCCAGGAAGACCTCTTGCAGGAAGACCTCTTGACCCGAGATGACATCACCTCTTCCAGGAAGACCTCTTGCAGGAAGACCTCTTGACCCGAGGTGACATCACCTCTTACAGGAACACCTAATGCAGGAAGACCTATTGACCCGATGTGACATCACCTCTTGCAGGAATATCTCTTGCGGGAAGACCTCTTGACCCTACGGGTGAGTATTCGATCGGTTCGATTATCGACCCAATCGAATTTTTTATTAACTGAACCGAACCAAAATTTTTTTGATAATCGAATCGATCGAATTTTTTCCAATAATCGATTACAACTGAAACCGAAAAAAATCGATTATTTCGGTCGGTAACTGAAATAACCGATTTTTTTTAAAAATGTTTCTTGTTTTATAGTTTACACAGACAGATTGAACCGAAGACAACTTTCTACTAGAAATGCATTTATTATTCTCATCCGTACTAACATATAGAAATAAAAAAGAAACCAGTAAACAAAAAGAGGATTAGTGCAAGATTTACAGAGTAGACATTCACTAATATATTAATATTCTCAAATTAATATTCTCAGCGATAGCACTGCACCACTGCAGTTAAGAGCCGCGATAGCACTTTCAGCCTGCCAAATGATAAACGTTTACGTTGAAAATCATCTCAAGTTGCAACATGAAGAAGTTCTGAAAATCTGTCACACAACTGCACCATCCCCCTCCTATAAAACCGCAAAAAAGGAAAAGTGGCTGCGAAGTGATGCAAAATTTTCATAGTAATGCATTCTTCAATGTGCAAATGATATACTAGAAGTCTATAATTCTACCACCATAAATTAAGATCCAATACTGAAAGAAATAAATAAGCAGAAGCGCCTACATGGTGGTTTTCAGAGAAGAGGACAAGTAAAACCCCAACTGAAAACATAAAGGGGCTAATGAATGGCATTATTGGCATCAAACATAGAATTACCAACAAGAAAGAAACTGTTTCGTTAAGATACTTCTCAAATTAATATTCTCAGGGACTCGTTCCCTTCAAATCAGAATCTTGGCTCAAATCAACACATAAATGCAGTGGCTCAATATTGTATGGTCTTGAAAGAGAGACAACTTTCTCCTTAATCATCGTAGTGCTTGCGGTGATGTTTGTAGTGAGGCTTCTCTTCATCACCAGAGTCCAGAGTTATCATGCAAAGAAAGAAATTATTTTGAGTCCACTAAATGTGCTTCTAAATCAAATAAAATAATTAAGAGATATCATAGATATAAATGCAATTCACTCGTCTATTTATGTTGTCGAAGAAGAATCCAACACGAGTTTAGAAACATCTGAAAACAAATGTGAAACATAAATTAGTATTTAACTTGACAAATAAAAATATGACAATGGTTTTTTTTTTTAAAAAAATTTACCTCTTTCAAGTTTTTCAAGATCCTCCAAGATCTCTTCAACATTGATTGGTATTGGGGACAAACGGAGCCAATCTTGCGTACAACTCAACCAACATAAATTCTACAAAATCCAACTTATGCCTTGGATCAAGCATTTTCAACTCTTGCACCATTTTCAACTCTTGCACCATTTTCAACTACGTACAACTCAACCAACATAAATTCTACAAAAATCCAACTTATGCCTTGGATCAAGGACCACTGCAATATAAAACAACTTATTCATTTTGTCAGGATCTCCCCAATATTGTCAAAAAAAAAAATTTCATTCTGGCACCCATGGAATACACATCAATATCTTCACTTTCTTGCCACTCCTTCAAGATGTATGAATAGAACTAATATCATGAGCAAAAGTATTGGCAATGACGTACAATGAACCGGAAACCTTTAATGTAATTTCATAAAAAACCTGTAATAAAGAAGCAATGAGCCTAACATTATTCCAATCAGTACTCGTTGGTCTCCCACCACAAGTCTTCATCTCCTTTTGAGGTTTGCCATCCGATCCAAATATCAACTTCCATCATCATTCACAATAACTTCCCGTTTTTTGCATTGAAGATCTAATTTAAAATATGGATCTTCTTCATCAAATCTTTCAAAAGCTCTCTCAAATTTTTGAGCTACATTCAACATCAAGAAAGTTGAGTTCCATCTTGTTGATACATCTAAACATAAAGAACTCTTGCTTTCAATTTTTTCAAACATTGCACATTCCTTGAACTTGTTTAATCTAGCTGGAGATTGCTTAACATATTTCACCGCATCTCTAACCCTCGTCACAGATTCACTTATATCTTTTAAACCATCAACCACTATCAAATTAATTATATGAGCTACACATCTCATATGAATATGATCTCTCTTCAAAATAGTAGAATCCCAATTAGCCATCTTTCTTCTAAACCTATTGATAGCAACATCATTTGAACTTGCATTGTCAATCGTAATAGTGAAATTCTATCAATACCCCAATCCCTTAAGCAATTTTCTATGGCTAAGCTAATTGCCTCACCTTTATGTCTTGTAATTGGACAAAAATTGATAATTCTTTTCTGTAATGTCCAATTTTTATCAATAAAGTGGGCTGTTAGACACATATAGTTGATTTTTTGTATTGAGGTCCATGTATCTGTTATCAAAAAAACTCTCTGTGATGATTTATTCAACAAGCTTTTCAAATTTTCCTTTTCAAATGTATATAAATCAACACAGTCACGTGCAACTGTCCATCTTGAATTATACACCTTGGACACACCATTGCCATAAATGATCTAAAACCTTCTCCTTCTACAAATTTGAAAGGGAGCTCATCAATAACAATCATTCTAGCTAAAGCTTTTCTACATGCATCTTGATCAAATTTCCATGAAGTTAAACACCCGTCTCCCACTTTTGCACCTTGCTTCAAACTTATTTGTAATTGAGTCATTTCAACGGCATGAGGGTGGTTTTTACATGAGTTCATATGAGCTCTAAAACTCGTAGTTCCATTCTTGTATGGATCACAAAAATGTTCCTTGTCACAGTAATTGCATTTGGCTTTAATTTTTTTCTTGTCATTAACAATTTTTTTGAAATGATCCCATACCTCACTTCTTGGTCTCATTGTCTTTCTCTTCGTCGTTTTTGATTTAAAATCTGCGGATGTTTCCGTTCCAGTTGAAGGTTGATCCATTTGTATGGAACAACTACCATCAATGTAAGACCTGTGTTTTCGCAATCAACTGTTGGTCGATGTGCTTGGCATAGACATTGAATTTGCCTAAGTGTTGGAATCAGCAGTTGGAAAGATATCAGCCGTTGAGTGATCGCGTCAGCTGTTGGTATTTCAGTCGTTGCGTGTTGGTAGGAAGCAGCAGCAATGCTGGCGTGGATTTCCAACGTTGGTGTATTAGCGTGTATCCAGCTGTTGCGAGAGGCCAGCGGTTGCGAGTGATCAGCTGTTGATATCTTAGTTGCCATGATCAGCAGAGAGCGCTAAGGGACTTTGAAGCGACGATGTTTTGTGAACAGGAACTAGTTGTTGGTTTTGCTAGCGTGTTTCTTAGTGGATATCGAAACTACGTCATTTGGATTAGTTAACACGACAGCGTTTTGAGTGGAACGCTTTGTACCAGCTGTTGGTTGTGATAGACATCAGCTGTTGAGAGATTGGCTCCTTGTTTTATTCAGCTGCTGGTTTGTTGATCAACTGTTGGTAGCAAGGTGACGTGTCCCTCTGCGACGTCGTTTTGTTTAGTTGATCGTTGTTTAGCGATAGGCAAAAGCTGATGTGAGATTTCAACTGCTGGTTGATTTAGCAGCAATGGCTACTGTTTTGCCGGTGGAATCTGTTCCAACTTCTGTCCACTGTTGAGAAGTGTATTTAATAGAGGCCTTGGCTGCTGTTCTCTATTATTGGTTCCCCGATACTTAGAAATATTTCCTTCGTTTCCAAATCTTGTCGCGAACCCTAGTTACTGTTCATCGTAACTTTATCCGTCCTAATTTCCGATAGTAGACAACTCCGACGAGAGTGATAGTGGTAGCGTTGGACTCCTCTCGCTAAGGCGCTTCGTTCTATACCTCTTTAGAAGGCTTTGGAGGAGCTAGAAGAGGATCGCAGGATCGCTAAGACATCTCCCTTGTGTAGTTTGCTAGCATAAGCGTCTCCTGTCGTGCCGATAGATCGTTGGGGTAAGTAAAGATGCTACCTTTAAGCTTTGTTAGAGCTTTCCGTTGAGTTATGAAGGTGTATAAGTGCTGGTGGAGTTGTAGCTCCCAGCTGCTGTTGTTTTGTGTTTCGGTCTTTGAGCAGTAGCTTGTGTTGGCTTAGCAGGTGACAGTCTGTGTTGCTCGGACTTCGTTGTAGCAGCTGTGCGTGTGGTAATTGTAGCTCAGTAGTAGAGGTACGGATGTTGAGCTTATATTACGGCTGGAATTGGCATGGATATTATGTTGTTTGCTGTGTGTGCATTGCTTGTTGTTTATATGATGTTCAGCTGTTGCATTGCATACGCACTATCATTTCCATTTCAGCTGTTGTAGCCGTGCTTTGTTGTTGTTCTGTTTTCTTACTAGGATGCGAGGGCGAGCGACAATACCGCACTCTCATCTCCCTGCTGGTCTGTTAGCCCTCATGCGCCGAGTGGTTAACTATCACAGTTCATGGGTTAGGCAACATCAGGTTGAGTTGTTGATGCATCTGGTATTCGGGTGTGGTGTAAAGATGAGTGGGTAATTCCCGTATGCTTGTACACACACCAGTGGCCACCATTCTTCGCAGAATCTGTTGGCAGCTGTTAAATTCCTTGGCTCCCTTCCTTGGTTGTAGCATGTGGCTGTTGCATTGTCCCTCATGCATAGCATCTGCATTTTTATCTTTTGACATTCATTATTGTGTTATAGTTGCTCTCCGTACTGGGGTTTGACCCCGAGGTCCCTCTGTGGCTGTTGTGTTTGTTTGCCCGTTTGTTATTCAGGTTTTCAAGGATTTGCAGCTGGTCGAGGGTTTGATCCAGCTGGTGGTGTCCCAGGAGGTGGTTAGAGTGTCCCAGTTATGTGTAGTATTTATATGCACTGGTATCACTTCGGGTGGGATGTCCTGAGTAATGCTTAATCTTTTATATCTAGTAGTCTTCCAGTACTTGTGTTGTATTCAGCCGTTGGACATTTGTGGTACTTGAATGATTGGTGTTGTAGTGGATTTATAAAACTGAGATTATTTTGAGTATTGTATATTTTAAATTATGTTATCTTTCTGTCAGGCCAAAAGCAAAAATTTTAACCACTTTTTAGTTGATTCCGCTTGTTTCTGCGTGGTTGATCTCTGATGTGTGCACGAGGCCTGACAATCAACATCAATGTTTGATGTATTTTCTTCCATCGCAATTACTGTTAAATACCTGTAAAGTTCAGATACTTCATGTGAGTTATAATAATTATATTACTGATTAATTATTAACATAAAATCAACTGATATAAGTGTGAGCTCATAAAATTATTTTAAGAAGCATTGTGCATATTGTGAAGGACTCTACCAAAATGAGAATGAGTATGAATTTTGTCAAATACAAGTGTTTTAATTCTTTGTCTTTCAGGTTATACGACAAGCTGAAAAGTTAAAGAATTGGTTAGAAGACAAGGAGGCTGAACAGAGGAAGTAAGTCACCTAATTATAGGATGGAACAAATGGATCTATCTGGGGATTATTCCGACATAACACACATACAAAAATACAAAATAAAACAGCTGCAAAAACAACAAATACGAGTTATTCTTGTCCAACTAGAAGATAAACTCCGTAGAACTTAAATATAATCACAATTCACAAGCATATATTATATACTAAAAGCATTCGGGGGAAAGATGAATCGAAAGGAAAACAAGAACCGAAGAAGACAAGCAGCAAATCCGGTGGAAACAAGTTCAAAACATGTCATCAGATTCATACACAGAGCATGCACAACTTCTTTCATCCTATATCTTCTATAATTTCAGGAACATGACAGATTAGAGACCTCACCGTATTCAGTTGACGATCTCGGAATCTTGCGAGAAAGGAGAAGAATTGGAGTTTTGAGATGGAGAAGAACCAAATCTTAAAATCTATTTTGACTGACGACGGGATTTGGGAGGGACTAGGGAGGAGAGTAGAAATGTAGAATTAGGGATTTAGAATTAGGGATTTACGTATTACAGTATTAGTATATTTTTAAACTATTAAAATTAATAAATATTATAATATATATAAAAAAATAGTTAATATAAATATCGGTTATTTCTGTTAATCGATTCCGAAAATGTAAAACCGTAATCGAACCGAAATAATCAATTTAACCGATATATTTTAAAATAAAAACCGATTAACCGAAATAATCGAACCGATTTAATAATTCGGTTCGATTTGATCGGTTAATTTGATTTAACTGATATTTTGCTCACCCCTACTTGATCCGATGTGACATCATCGGGAAATCGCCCGAGGACTCTTGCTCAGATCGGGACTGTTGCCCGAGGACAGTGTGATGGCAAGCAGAATCCAACCCAGATGCGTTTTTTCTTATTTGAAGAATTCAAGGATGATACGTCTTTCCTAATTTAAACGATAAGATCCCGAGGATCGCGGGGAATATCTCGTCCGAGATATCCGGTGCATGTGAATATTCGTCGGGATATGCTCTCCTCCACCGCCTAGCCCCTCTATAAATACCAAGTATGCCTCATTTATTCACACACACATTCTAGCATTCTTTGCTTCCCGCATATATTTCCCCTGCTCCCTTTTTTGCTCTCGCATCCTGCCTGACTTAAGCATCGAAGGGGCTTCATCGGACACACTTCTGGCACCCTCTGACCTGTGATTTGTGGCTGCAGGCACCAAGTAGGAGTACTTTCCATTCATCAGTGCCCGACGACCGACTTCCCAAGCTTCCGAGGTGGTATCAGCTCGTCGACTGAGATAATTTGGCTACATCAATGAGGACTCTCACGGAGATCGGGAGTTTGCCCTAGGACTTGTGCTCAGATCGGGAGTGTTTTCCGAGGACAATGTCATATCTACTAGAATCCATCCTAGATACGTCTTTTCTTATTTGAATAATCCATGGATGATACGTCTTTCCTAATTTAAACGACAAGATCCCCGAGGATCGTGGAGAATACTCGCCCAAGATATTCCCCGCGATCATCGGGATCTTATCGTTTAAATTAGGAAAGACGTATCATCCCTGGATTCTTCAAATAAGGAAAGACGTATCTGGGTTGGATTCTGCTTGCCATCACACTGTCCTCGGGCAACACTCCCGATCTGAGCAAGAGTCCTCGGGCGACTTTCCGGTGATGTCACCTCGGGTCAAGAGGTCTTCCTGCAAGAGGTGATGTGACATTGGGTCAAGAGGTCTTCCTGCAAGAGGTGTTCCTGCAGAGGTGATGTCACCTCGGGTCAAGAGGTCTTCCTGAAATAGTCGAGGTCTTTCTGTAAGAGGAGCTCTTTCCTCGGGTCCCGAGATAGAAATTAATAGTGATATCAATATCGAAATATTGATAGTCTTGCAAAGATCAAGTTTTTTCTGGGACATCGTATTTCGATCCCAACCCGTTATGGTGGACAATGAGGCTAGAAATATCTTTAGTCTATGATAATTTAACAAAATGTCCATAAATATGATCAGGACACTCTAATAAGGAATATTTATTGGACGAAAATTCATCCCTGTTTTTTCAATTATCCATATGGAAATTTATCAAATTGTGAAAGAATTCTTGAAAATTTGTATTTCTTATTTTTAAAATAACATGTTTACGAGTTGAATTTCGTTAGAAAACGTCGTGTTTAAAGATCTCTCGATTCATGATTTCCACGGGCCGCCACCTTGATTTAGAAAGTGATTATGCAATGACTAATATGCCCTCCAGTGATTGGATTTGCAGTTGTGGTAGTGTGCGAGTAAGGGCAATCTGGTGCATGTAAACTCTACTTTCGTCACTCAGCTGCACTTACGTACTCCACGGTGGCGCAACCCTCTTCTCCCGCCGTGGATATGGGTATCACAGACTTCTTTGCCGGAGAGATCGTGGCCGAACTCCTCAAACAACTCATCGCTATATCCCGAAAATCGGTCACCTGTCGCTCGAGCGCTCTCCGGCTCATAGAGTACATCGAAGGGCTCCTCCCAATCATCCAGGAGATAAAGTTCTCCGGAGTTGAACTCCCTCAGCATCGTCAACGCGGGCTCGATAACTTCTCCCAGATTCTGTCAAACGGCCTGCAGTTGGCCTCGAAGGTCCTCAAATCCTCCCGTTGGAACATGTACCAGCAATTTCACCTGGCGAGGAAAATGGAGAAGTTCGAGAGGACCGTGTCCAAATTCATGGAGGGGCTAGCACCTGCACACGTGCTAGCGGACGTTCATCACGTGAGGGTGGGGATGGATGTGGGATTCGATCGTCTGGAGAGGCAACTGGATGCCATCAAGATCGGGGTGGATACGAACGACGGGCGGTTTGGCGCCGCCTTGAGAAGGGTGGAGGAGGAGGAGGAGAGGTGGTGGGAATGTAATTTTGGCGGTATTTGTGGCGCAGGATTGGAGCTGGGAAAGAGAAAACTGAAAGATATGCTGCTTGCGGGAAATGAGTGTTTCCGAGTAATCGGAATCCATGGAATCGGTGGCAGCGGCAAAACTACCCTCGCCAGAGAAATTTGCAGAGATGATCAAATCAGGAGTAAGCCCTTTATCTCATGGGAAAGATATAGCTTCGATATTGAAAAAACATTAGTTTTGATTCTGACTCTTATTCTGTATGATCCAGGTTATTTCAAAGACATGGTCTTTTTCCTAACTGTATCTCAATCACCAAATGTGGAGGAACTGAGAAGAACTATATGCTCTCTGATTTCAGGATTCAACATCATGGGCTGTCGTGAAATAATTCCCCAAGAAAAACTACAGCTTGATTATGAAAATCCTGTGCCATCACTCGTAGTTCTCGATGATGTTTGGTCCCAATCAGTTCTCGAACAACTCATCATCAAGATTCCTGGCTGCAAATACCTTGTAGTTTCGCGCTCTAAATTCCCTCCATCAATTGTCCAGTATTCCTATGAATTAGATTTATTGAGTGAAAACGAGGCAATGTCCTTGTTTTGTTACTCGGCTTTCGGGCAAACTTGCATACCTCATAGTGCTGATAAACAATTAGTTGAGCAGGTAACGAAAGAAAAACTGAATTGACATTTGTGTTTGGTTCTCTGTTAGCATTCTTTGTTAACTAACTCGAATTTCTTTAGATTGTGGATGAATGTAAAAGGCTTCCACTTGCACTTAAGGTCATTGGAGCTTCACTAAATGGTCAGTCCGAGATGTTTTGGATTAGTGCTAGGAATAGGTTATCACGAAGCCAACCCTTTTGTGAATCCCATGAAGTTCAACTGCTCGAGCGGATGAAAATAAGTATTGATTTTCTATCGAAGCCGGCGAGGGAGTGTTTCCTCGACTTGGGTGCTTTTCCAGAAGACAAGAAAATCCCACTCGACATTCTTGTTAATATGTGGGTGGAGCTACACAATATTGAGGAAGACGACGTATTCTCCATTCTAGTTGAGCTTTCAGACAAAAATCTCTTGACACTAGTGAAAGATGCGAGGTTGTGCTCCTGAGGTTCGAGTATGAATTCTTGTGGCCTTTAAGTTGTATTGTGTAAGTGGTTTTTATGTGTTTTGTAGGGCTGGAGAAAAGTATAGCACTTACTACGAGATTTCAGTCTGTCAGCATGATGTTTTGAGGGATCTAGTTATACACTTGAGCAATCTCGATTGCGTAAATAAAAGAAGAAGATTGCTTATGCCAAGAAGGGGAGAAGGTCTTCCCAAAGAATGGGAGAGAAACATCGATGAGCCATTCAATGCGCATCTTATTTCAGCACATACAGGTAATACAGGTCATGTGACCTTCAAGCATCATACGTAACTGTGCTAATACTTGATGTTCTGTTGTAGGGGAAATGAGAGAGATGGACTGGTTAAGGATCCAGTGTCCAAAAACTGAGGTGCTGATACTAAATTTTTCATCAAATGTCTACTTCCTGCCAGCATTTCTTGAAAACATGCCCAGACTTAAGGCACTTATACTTATAAACTACAGCACATCAACAGCAATTCTTCACAATACATCAGTTTTTAGCACCTTAACTAACTTGAGAAGCCTGTGGATTGAAAAGATATTGGTTTCGTACCCTCTATTACCCGACACCACCATACCTCTCAGTAACTTGAAAAAGATGTCACTAATACTATGTGACATGAGCAATGCCTTTGATCGTTCTACAGTTGAGCTCCCTCATCTCTTCCCAAATCTTTCAGAACTAACAATGGATCACTGTATCAACATGATCCGGTTACCCTCGAGCATAGGTCGAATGCACACACTTAAGAGCCTAAGTGTCACCAATTGTGACGGTCTTCAAGAACTTCCATTTGATTTGGGTGAACTAAAGTTGCTACAAATTTTGAGACTTCATGCTTGCCCGAATTTGAGGAGGCTTCCGTCAGTGAGCGGAAACTTTGTTTCATTGAAGTGTCTCGACATTTCGCAATGTGTGAACATGGAAGGGCTCCCTGAGGGAATGGGTGGTTGTACTGGTATGGAGAAGATTGACATGAGCGGGTGTCCAAAGATGAAGAATTTACCGACGTCATTGGCGGGATTACGATCTCTGCGCCGAGTTGTGTGCGATGAAGATGTTTCTTGGCTGTGGAAACAAATGGAGAAGATTGTATTTGGCCTAATTGTTCATGTCCCTGAAGAGTGTTTTACACTGGACTGGCTCATGGAGTAACCATTTAGTTGGGTAATATAATCTATCCCACTATCGAAACGTGGTGGTTTGAGTTGCTGCATGATGCTGCTTAGTTGATGGCCGTGATTTGGATGAGAAAAAGCGGTCATGGGCTGTTATCAGACTTTGTGGGATGGTTTGGACAGTTGGCAGCACGGTCTGAAGGCCTTGGACATGTGGTCTCTTGATTGTGTCATTTTTATTGTGCAAGTATGCGTTGGTTTTTTTGACTCAGATGAGTACTATATCACTGAAAATCAAAAACTATAAACTTGAATAAGACTGATTGAATCAGCGTGTGATTCAAAGCCTTATATATATAGCATAGTGGGCAACATTTGATCATATGAAAATAAGTCCTAACAACTTGTTATTCTCTTTCATCGCTCCCTCGGTGGGAATGGAAATGGGGCGTGATTAGGACCGGTTTTATCGTTATGATCCTCATCCCTCAAATAAATCGATTCATCCCCATCCTCGTGGGATCCGTTTAGGGACGGAGATCCTCATTCCCACCTCTAATATGTCAAACAATATACATATTATTTACATTCTATATTATAGCATATTCACTTCTAATATATCAAATGTTATTATTTACTATATATATTATTATTACTGAATTATATGTTATTAAATAACAATTTTATAGGTTTTGAATATTTTTAGTCACCGAAATATGTATTTAATAAAAATAGTAATATTGTTAAGCGTCGGGCCTCAAACCCGTGGGAAAAATTGGCATCTCTATCCCTCGTGTCCTTTTTCTTGATATTTCTTCTTTAATCTTCTTATTTTTCTCTTTCGTTATTTGACTCTTTTGCCTTACTTTAGGTCATTCCAACACATAACTCTATTTTGGTGTAATTTCTGCATTAAAATAGTGCCGTTTCTGCGTCAAACACATATACATCTCCAACACTTACTTCAAATCTTACAGCAAAATATGTATTTTCATAATATTTTATTAATTCCTATATATTAATGCTTTTTAATGGTTTAACAGTATAATTATTATTAATATTTTAATAATAAATTATAATAATTTGATATAAATTTAGAGACGTAATTAAATATTGAAATAGATAAATAACTTTAATACACAAAATTTTATTGAACAATGTTATTTGGAGGAGTTGGCTCTAATTGATTTATTGTTCTGTTAATCAATTAAATATTTAAATCAATAGAAATATTAAGTTCATTTAAATTATTAATTTGCGTACATTCAATAAAAAGTTTTACAATTTTTGTTAACTAAATTATTTTTTAATGTTGATTTTTAAAATTAATTTATATAAATATATTTTTTCCAATAATTATTAGTATAATAAAAAAGGAAAAGAAAAGATAGAGATTTGGTGCAGAGCAAAAAACTGCACCAAATATGGTACAAAATATTTGGTGTTGCACCATTTTTTGAAAAATTGGTGCAGAGGGTTGGACTTTATTTTTCAGCACCTGGGTTGGAGATGGTCTTATAACCCCGGTGATTCTTATAAATTAGATGTTATGAAATTTTAAAACTACAAGCAATTCAAATTTACGGTGTTCCCTTTTAAGGCTACAATCATCCACACAAAATCACCATGCGTTTTTAAAATTTTATAAATTTAGTAAAGCTGTAATTACACAACAACGGCATAGTTACTTTCAGTTCATATTATATAGTTTCTTATGTTTATTTTTGTACTTTCATTTCTAACACAGCTTATATATTTGAAAAAATCTGTTTTGATCATGAAACTAACTTTTTAGTCTTATCAATGTGATAAAAATAATTAATAAGGGGATGCACAAATATCATACAATATCTACAATGAATGAATTATAATAATATAATGACATATTTATATATGTGTGTGAGTTAAACATGCATCGAAAGAGTAGTATTGAGACGTACGACATTCTGGAAAGCTAATGTGTCAGATTAATGACGTTGTGACGCTTTATTTATTTGGTTAGGTGGATCGTAAAATAGTGACGTCATCTTTTAACGGGTAATATTGTCTTTCTTGGGGATAAAACCATAATAGAGATATGGTTATCACATATATAAAGAAATAAAGTTACACGTTAACAAAAAATAATATCACTTAGCCAAATCTCCCCAACAGTATTAATGATAATCTTTTAATATTTTTCACAAGGATATATTTAAAGGTTTAATGTTGCCTTCTCAGCCTTCTAGGCTTTTGTGCAAAATATTCCGATGCATACATATTTTTCATTTTTAACCTACTTTAATTTGAAAATTTTTATTTAGAAATGTAAGGGCACATCAATTTATGTGATTTGTTTATTTATTATTAAATTTATGAATTACAAAAAAAATCGAAATGGAGATGTTTTACAAAAAAAAAAATGACGTTTCATTAGTCTTTGATATCTAACCTTCCTTTCAAATGTTCAACTTAAGTTTAATCTTTAATTCCCGCATCCTAATTTGTTGTGTATATTATTTGAAAGGACATATTTCAAGAACACGGTTGAAGAATTATGCTAGGGGTGCTGGATGATGATTTGAGTAATTAATCGTGAAGAAACCATTTGAAGTTTTTAGAGACAAAAAATATGAGAAAATCTGAAAAAAATAAAAATAAAATTGACATTTAAATTTTTGTTAACTCATGGATCAGTCTGAGTGATTAAACCTTACGTTTCTCATTTAGGTCCTCGGTGGCAGTGGACCGATTTCACAATCATATATTTATTTATTTATTTTTTGAGTGGGTTCTCAAAAAACAACGAGAAGGCAAAATAGAATCCTTTTCTGAGAAAATTAAAGATGCTCTCATCTCACGTCCTACCTCTTAGTGTTCCAACAGACAACAAAGTGACATCTTACCTTTAAAATTTTGTATTTTTAGACCATCTCCAACCCAACACCAAAATGGTGTTTTACATTATTTTGGTGTTAAAAAGTGAAATCCAACCCTCTGCACCATTTCACCAAATTTGGTGCAGCACCAAATATTTTGCACCAAATTTGGTGCAGTTTTTTACACTACGTCAAATCTCTATTTTTTTTCTCTTTTTTTATTATACTAAATAATTATTGAAAAAAATATATTTATATGAAATAATTATAAAAAATAAAAATTAATAAATAATTCAATTAAATTTTTTTTATTGAATATAGATAA
>KQ996417.1:478406-533475 GCA_001598015.1 Dorcoceras hygrometricum
AAATATAAAAAATTAGAAAATTTTTTTTTATTATCTGTCAAAATAAATAATAGTAAAATATAATTTTTTAATATTTTTAACTTTTTGTATGTCATTTTTTTTAATCAAAATAAGTTAGTTTCGACAACATATGATTTGTTTTAATTGAAATGCATATATTTTTAATTTAGTCACCGATGTTAATGAAGAGTAATATAGTTCATTAATTTATGAATTGAGTAAGTTGGTGCAATGATGCTTGATATTTTTTATATTTATATAATGTTAAATTGATGTTTTGTATATATTTTAGATGTTATTTATACAAAGTATTATTATATAACATATGTTGGTAATATGCGATATGTTTGTTAGACGTATGTGTTTAAGCTGATGAGTACCAGTGGAATGACAGAATCAGTGGAGAGTGAGAAGGTTCTGCTGTCGTTGGAGAGTGGTGTTAGATTGCATACCACGGTGCACATGAGGCATGATTCTATTGATTAACACGCATTTTTTTGTTTAGTTCTGTGTTTCTTGATTTAACTCTTTTTGGACATGCACCTCAATTATTTTAGAAGTCCCTGTTGGTAAAATTCTCGTGTAGTCATCTCCTTCGTATCTAATGCATATCATTTTTGGACAACTGTGGATCTTTCTTTTAATAAACATGTTTTGTTCTTGGGCCATTTTACTTATCTTGGGGACAAAATTGCACATGCAAAGTTGAAGAGTGATGGGACGTCCCCAACTAGATCAAAATGTTGCAGTACCCCAACCTATATTTTGTAATTGAATCGACATTTTGATTTACCATTGCGATGCTTGAAGCTTTTGTATGAAACAAACTTTATGAGTAAAGATTCATTAATATCTGTTATGATACTATAAGTCTAGCAAGTGCAATGCTTGAGCAGATTTGAAAGTTTCACGGAGAAAATTTGTGGTTTTTAAAATTGTACTTATTCGGGATATCGGGACCCGACCCTACGGGATCCCGAAAAAACGAGATCCCGAATATTCGGGTCCCGACATTTTCGGGTACGAGATCGGGATAAAAAATTGATTCCCAAATTTTATCGGGATGGGAATCGGAGAAGGGGGTTACGGGACGGGACCCTACCCGATTCCACCCCTATTGGAGATGGCCTTAGGAGCGAAATGATTATTATTCGCGGAAAATGATAATAATATCTTAATCAACCAATAATATGCATTGTTATTCACTGATTAATTAAGCAAGCACGCATGATTTACGCGAGTTGACGTTCCAACGGCATCTTAAGAATCGGGGACCGGTTCACTATCAAACAATATCACGCCTAAGAAAACTTTTGTCCCAATTATGGGATAATAAATCTTTAAATTGCTGACTTTACATTTTTTGTCCTGTTAAAAAATAATTCATACTTTTAGTCCGGTCAGTATAAAATATAAATTTCGTTCTGTAGTATGCTGTCATTTTTAGTCGTATAACATTTATATTTTTTTTCCAATTCTGGTCATATAAATTGTATGCAATTCCGTAGAAAAATGACCAAAAACGAAGAACATATACAAGTTACAGGACTAAAATAGAAAATCAATCGTAACGAGACCAACAATCGTGACTAAAAGTACGAATTTATTTTTACCAAAAGCAAAAGTGCAAAATGTGCATACCTCATAATCTTCTATTGTATAACGTTCAAAAAGAATACTCTTGTATTCTATACTAAAATTGGGTCTACCAGAGATACAATAGGGTCTACGTTTATTTTCTTAAATCTCTAAAATACTTTGTTTTTTTATGGCAATACTTCAAACTCTCATTCCTTTATCCAATAGAATCACCTTAAGTTCTCAACACAATAAAATTATCTATTCTTCACCTTAGTTAATTAGGATGAGAATCATAAAATTTGAATTTGATTTTTAATATTTCCATATTTAAATCAGAGTTCATGTTGTTATAAGGTCTACCGAAAAGTCACGAGCATCGAAGCATACAAATACATCAAACTTGAAATTTTTTTAAAAAAAAAAAAAACTAAACTATCCAATAAATTAAGATGAACCTATCACCCTCTCGTTGACCATGATTATTATTCTCTCGTGGGCAATGAGATTCCACTTTGATAGTTGGTTGTCGTTTGTCTAAAGGTTTTACTATATACCTACTCTATATTAAGCAATTCAAATTATGTTTCAATCTTCATTACTGATCAAAATATTCTGCAGAAGTAAACGCTGAAAATGGTAAGCATTTTAGTTGCATAGAAAAGCCATCCCATGCGCAAGCTTCCCATCTGCTTCTTTTTTCGTGAAAATTTAATCTGTCAAAATGTCCAGGGCATTTTCAATAATAGTGTCAAGATTCAGCTTAAGCAGCAGCCAAACAAGGGTGGACATAGAGCGACCGTGTTCGTTTTTGGTATAGTTAAACAATATATATATACATGCACTAGAATTAAGCTTATTGTTTATGCAGTATGCACAAGAATTAAGCTTATTATATTTATGCAGTATGTAAGTTGTTTAACTATATACATTTGATGCCATGGAACCATCGCCAACATCTGATGCATTTCAAGTTATGGGAGAAAGTAATGCAATGATATATGATAATAATTCACGTCCACACTAATACAATGTCATTTTACATGGGCTCAATAAGAAGGTATAAACTTGCTAAAAACAAAAAGGAAGTGCATAGTAATTCATAACTTTGGAGCTTTAGCTGGTTCAATTTTGGTTTGATCACCAGTGATGGTTTCATTGACTGATATACCCGAAAGACCACGCCATGAGCTAGGTCGCCTTACTCGACCGATCAATTTCTTGTTCTACTAGTCGTAGATATGTATGTATGTTAATGATTTTTCTTTTGACAAATAGATTTGGTGTGTGGATCTTTTATGCAGCAATGGCAGCATTGGAAACAATGGCATTCATTTCAAATGCTGTTAGCCTATTCACATACTTTTATGGGTATATGAACTTCAGCTTGACAAAATCAGCTAATACACTCACTAATTTCCTGGGGACTGCATTTTTGCTTCCATTGTTTGGAGGATTTATTTCAGATACTTACTTGTCAAGATTCAAGACTTGTCTCATCTTTGGTTGCTTAGAAGTCATGGTATGTAAAAACTGGGCTCTTAATCATGCATTTCCTACGTATTGTTTTTAACATTTTCGTTTTGTTGAAAGTGATTTTCAAATAAATTTTTCAGGGTTTTGTTGTTCTAGCAGTACAAGCACATTACACGCAGCTAAGACCTTTTCCGTGCAAAGATGTGGCCCCGAGTGCAACAAGTCATTGTGAATCCGCGACGAGAAGTCAAGAGGCTATTCTATTCACCGGTCTTTATCTTGTAGCACTAGGGACAGGTGGGATCAAAGCAGCTTTGCCTTCACTTGGAGCAGATCAATTTGATGAGCAAGACTCGAGGGAGTCTACCTCCCTTTCGAGTTTCTTCAACTGGTTGATGTTTTCGATCACATTCGGAGCAATACTTGGTGTCACGTTTGTGGTGTGGATCAGTTCAAATCTTGGATGGGATTGGGCTTTTGGTGTTTGTGCTGTAGCTGTGACCATGGGACTTCTGTTTCTTAGCATGGGGCTATCCATTTACCAGAAATACCTGCCAAAAGGGAGCCCTTTAGTTCGAATTCTACAGGTATGGACAGGCGACTTCATATATTTCGGATGTAAAAATTACATTTTTAACAGCATTATATTTCATTAATGTGCGCCTACGTAGGTATTTGTGGCAGCTATGAGAAAATGGAGACTTCCAGTGCCGGATATGGCTACAGAGTTGCACGAAGTTCATGATAAAGAATTACAAAATGAGATTCTTCAAAGAACCGATCAATTCAAGTCAGTCGAGTTCCTAGTGACACAAATTCAAAATCTTGAAACTTAATCTACCTTTGATTATCTATCTCTAACAAAATAACCAAATGTGTTCACAGATGTTTAGATCATGCAGCAATTGTAACACCAGAAGATGGACCAGTACTATCAGCTTATTCAGGTTCTTGGAAACTCTGTACTGTCACACAAATTGAAGAAACTAAAATCCTTGTCCGCATGCTACCAATAATCCTCAGCACAGTCTTCATGAACACCTGTTTGGCTCAACTACAGACATTCTCCATCCAACAAAGCACCACAATGAACCGAAAAATAGGAAGTTTCGAAGTTCCAGGACCCTCAGTCCCAGTAATCCCACTCCTTTTCATGTTCATTCTTCTCCCCATTTACGACCGGATTTTCATCCCCATAGCACGAAAATTCACTGGAATCCCCACCGGAATCACGAAGCTCCAAAGGGTCGGTGTGGGGCTCGTACTCTCGGCCATATCAATGGCAGTGAGTGGACTGATAGAAACACGCAGGAAGAACGTAGCTATCGAGCATGGCATGGTGGACTCCCCCGGCCCTTTACCGGTAAGTGTATTCTGGCTAGGAATACAATATGCCATCTTCGGCATGGCAGATATGTTCACTTTAGCAGGAATGTTGGACTTCTTCTATGCCGAAAGCTCGTCAGGGATGAAGTCCCTCAGTACGGCTATCTCGTGGTGCTCGTTGGCATTCGGATATTACACGAGCACAGTGGTGGTGAGTGTGGTAAATAAGGTGAGCAAAGGATGGTTAGAGAGCAACAACTTGAATAGAGATAGGTTGGAGTATTTCTACTGGCTGCTTTCTGGAGTGAGTGTTTTGAATTTTGGGTTGTACCTGGTGTGTGCCCGGTGGTATAAGTATAAGATAGTGCAAGATCAAAAGAGTCGTTTGGATCATATTCAGGATAGTATAGATGTTAGTGTTGGCAAAAATAGTACACCATGAATAGCATCCCATTACATTGGTGATGTTATTGATTGTTTTAAAAAGTTCGATAAATAAATCTCTTTTGGTTCTGATTCAACCAACATTTTCTTATTGTTTGCATTCTCATGAAATATTTCAATGCAATCTGACTTATAAAATAATTAAACTGGATTTTTGTAATCGCATATGCACTCGGAGTCAAAATAGTCAGAATTCAGAAATTTTGTGGGAAATATAATGCATAGGTAAAATAAAAGGATTACAACTGATTATTGAACAACAGGAAACGACCAGGGCATTCACATTTGTAAATCATTAAATGGCTGAAAAAACTTCACAATCCATTAATGAAGCACTAATATTGACAACTGTATGAACTATGAGGGCCTAAACATAACAAGTATTTGAAAAACTATGTATCTAATTCTGCAGTCGAGACCTCTCCCGGACCAAGATCCCAATGCCATAGGGTTGCGAGCATTTGTATGATCACGTTATTTAACAAAATTATAGAGGATACTGCTATATGCGTAACCAACTAGAGTCTCGCCCTAACTTGAATTTGAAAAGATTACGACATAGTGAGCCCACTGAATGATTATCTTGAAAAAACAAGTTAAATACACTCAGAGAAGAGTAATATAATAGCAAGAGAACGTTTCTTGGAACCTTGGAATTTCTCTATCTGAAAATGGTACATTGTTGTGCACAATTCAACCAGCCACAATAAAGCTATTCTTTAGACATGGGATGATGATAGCTGAGATATCCATCACCAATGACCAACTTAGTACATTCAAGTAGAAGGGTAAACAAATACGCACACAAACCCCACAAGGCCATGGCTGCATAGGGATGTGCAACCAAAGAAGCTCGGTGGGTTCCAAAATACAAATATTAAATATTTTATAAAAACAATCTATCTAAAACCACTTCAGTTGAGGAATGGAGGCATAGCGTCACGAGAACACAACAGCACTTCCCTGCTGGGATACATCATACATTGTGGGCGATACTTTTGAAGGAGGCCAGTACCGGAATACAGATCTACCAACAATGTTTTCTATAGGCAGAGGACCCCTGAAAAGAGTGAGAATGACGCTCAATCTTTACTCACTTGGAGAGGAGGTTATAAATTCAAACCAGTAGTTGGAAATTTGTGTAATTAATTTACCTCACTCTCTGTGCATATTTTAGAAAATTAATTTGTAATAATGAAGGAACTTGATCGAACATAAAATAGAGGTACACTTGGAGAAGGATGAGGGAAAAATGACTAATGGAATGCAGGTAATACATTTCAGACTTTACAGTAACATTGAGTTAATGATGCAAACAACTAAGTTGATTTAGCTATTACCAGTTATGAGAGTCGAAGCTATTATTACGGTTGTCCCCCAACACGAACACACAGCCATCAGGTACAATCTACATTGAAGAAAAACTATAAGCTTCCTCCAGATAATAATAATGATGAACGACCATTAATAAAAGAACCGAGATGAAACAACCGCAAGCCATTACCACTGGATCCATTTCATACTCAAGTGGCTCTGAGATGAAATCCTCGTCTTGAGCAATATCATTGATCAACAATCTTCCACCAGAAATCTGGGGGAGGTATAATTCCAATACTTGATAGCAAATATAAGGTAAAAGGAACTTTGATTAAACAACTAGTAAACAATATTTACTTCTACACAGTCACCAGCTTTCGCTACAACTCTTTTAATGAACAGATCCAATGAACTAAAACCAAATTCCTGCAAGTGAAACGCATACTAAGTCATAATCACACAAAAGGACATAACAAGGTTACATTGAGCCAACGAGATATCCAAACCCAAAAGATACCTGAAGAATCGATGGAGCCTTGAAAATTACAATATCTGACACTTCGGGATCCCTGAAAATATAAGAAACCTGCAAGGAAAACCAAAACAGTTAATTCATATAGACAATGTCATGTTAAAGCCACTATAGAAATAAGACTACATGTAATGGTCTAAAAGTTATCATTATGAAACATCCGCATATACTTCATGAAAAGAAAAAAACCATCTGTCGAAGAGGGACATGCAAGCATGTTGGACAGAGAAAAACTGATAGAACGTTTGAGTTGCACATCAAGAAAAGGCTTTTCAAAAAGACAAGTTAAAAAAACCACAAAAGATAATTAATTCACCAGTCTAAGCAATTTGTAGGTAATCCAATATTCATAAGAGAGAACATCCAGATGATGGAAATACATCGAACCTTATTTGCATATAAACCAAACATTATACTATACATTAAACGTTCGCAGTACACATTCCAACCATTGATGGCCACAACCACCGTACAAACAAAGGTTAAGACATATGCTTGAACAGTAAACAAATAACACATCCGTCCAACCCAACCAATAAAAAGATTCTCAAAATGACATATTAATTGAAGATGTGCCAAGCTTGATATACCTTTTCAGTTAAAATCCGATCACCCGTATCAAGGGTTGGGTACATGGATTTCGAGGGAATCGACCTAGGCTCCGCCAAACACGATTTAAACAAAATGCTAACGCTGAAGGCCGTAAAAGCGGCCTTGGCATCTTCAGAGCTAAAGCAAAGATTCATCAATTTCAACAGCCAACTATTGCTACATCTTCCCGTTTTCTGGGAAGAAAACTTTACGCTACAAGGACTACAATCCTTAGCCATGGCTAAGGCCTCCGAACAGATGCTTACGTTGCTGCTGCCGTCGTCGCCGCTACAGAGGGTTCCTCCTTTATCCACCTCTGTGCTCGAGGGCTCGCTACAGGGTAGCAATTTCGAACCCTGAAAGAACGGGATGACCTTCGAAGCTTTGAGAGGCGAAATCCCCAACGCACTCACGTCGGAGGAAATCCCCGTTGAGAGCTTCACGAAAGAAATGAGCCCAGAAACCAAGGGCGATTGAGATTTTCCGGCAAGAATTTCCCCAGTCAGCGTAGAGAACATCGAAGCCATCGGACTGACGGGGTCAGAATTCGAAGACTCCATGTTCTGCCACGGCGGGTGGTTGAAGATTCTCGATCGACTCGCACATTCGTGAAGGAAGCGAGATCCAGTACATTTGGAGGAGGCGGAGGTGACCATACTCGAGGCGATGTAGCCTGAGTAGGTCACGGTAAATCGGAGAGCCATACGTAGAAATTGTAATAGAGTGAGTAAGAAGTAAAGGAAAATCGCGGGGTCTGCGACCGGCTGTGTGATGAGCAAGAGCTCTAGAAGAGAAACGAAGACATCGCGATGAAGGAGATCAGTGATGAATCGGAGGAAGAAGGGGAAAATTGAAAGGTGAGTTTAGATCAGCGGGACAATCGGAGGCTAGAGCCGCGACAAGGGTGAACTACGAGGAAGCCAACCCTTAACCGCGGCGGGGGAGGCGGCGGAGCTCTTTCGGAGAAGGGGGAAGCTCGCTGGGTGCGAAGGCTGCAGATGTTTAGTGAAATTTGGAAATGTCAACATGGGTAACACGTAGTGGCATTATCTACTTTAATACTTACTAGTCAATCAGTTGGTCCTGCTGGCGTGTCAGTTATTTGTACCGTGCTCCATCGGATAAAAGTTTTTATCTTACAGCTTTCAGCTTGAAAATAGATATCAGTTTTGGAGTAAAGTTGCTCACATTATGCATTATATATATATATATAGCTACTCGAATACATGCAAAATAAATATATAAAACTTTAATTCATATAGACAATGTCATGTTAAAGCCACTATAGAAATAAGACTACATGTAATGGTCGAAAAGTTATCATTATGAAACATCCGCATATACTTCATGACAAGTAAAAAACCATCTGTCGAGGAGGGACATGCAAGCATGTTGGACAGAGAAAAACTGATAGAACGTTTGAGTTGCACATCAAGAAAAGACTTTTCAAAAAGACAAGTTAAAAAAACCACAGAAGATAATTAATTCACCAGTTAAGCAATTTGTAGGTAATCCAATATTCATAAGAGAGAGCATCCAGATGATGGAAATACATCGAACCACCGCATAATTAATTCTGCATTCTGATTGAATTCAAAGGACCACATTCCAGGACTCTACAAACGTAAAAGGTACCATGTTTCCACAGTTCAGAGAAACAATAATTTTCTCTAAACAATAATTGCCCTAAAAAAGAGTATACTATAATTTTATAAGAAAAACGGTAGTAATGCGCATGGAATATTATGTTCACGCCTACTTGCCAAATTCCGTTGGACTATTTTCGTGAAAACTTAGCATATAAGAAAATTCAACTACTTGGTTAAAACTTCCACATTTACTTTATAAAAAGATTGCACATTTTCGAAACATATAATTAATAATATTAAAGAATCAAGGCAAACAAAAAGAAATTTCACCAACATTTTAGCATATCATATCAATCTCACGAATCAGATGAAGAAAAGGTAGCCAACATTTATAGAACATTTTCAACTTCCATCGTGCAATACAAATAGAAATCGGTAGTTTTTTCTTATATTTTATTTTTACTATCTGTGAATGTTTTAATCTATTAATTCTGTGATTGAAATTGGTGGGATAGACTGTCAATTGAATATCGGATATACTTCGTGTCATTACATAAATATTTTGTCGGGTAAATTTTGTTGATCTATGTTGGGGTAAATTTAGTTACATGTTGACAAAGAGTATGTTAGTTTAGTTGAACTATTTTCATCTATAATTGGATTAGTTGAATCAGTTCTATTTAAAATCACTACTTCGAATTCGAGATCTAAATTTGACTCTTTCTCCTTCCAACTTAGGCGACGAAATGATCCTTTCGCTTAGTACCAGCCCTCTACTTTTAAGACTACTTGTGATCCTTACTAAAAAACTTGCATTTCTCGCATGTGTATCCGTATCTAGTCATTTTCAACAGTAAAAATGAAAAATCTTAAAATAATTAATAATAATAATCATCTATAATCTATAATCTATAATCTATATTCTTTATAAGGTAAAATGTGAAATATTTCACGGTGGACTGCTCATGTGTGACGTAAGCGCTTGCATATGCATCATCAATTGATTCAAATAAGCTTGGCTAGCGGATGAGCTGTCTCTTTCAAATAGATAGACAACCAACACTAAAATAATCCACCGGGTGATTACTTTTTATATTTTGATGATATTTAACTATTACATCTTATATACGAGTCGCTGGGAGCTGGATACGAATGCAACACCCATCTTCAAAGTCGAAAGAAAAAATGCCTCGGTTGGAAGGTGGTCAGAAAGAAAGAGATGAATAACAAAATTTAAATATGGAAAAGAAAACAGAAAAGAATTTTTTATCTCATTTCTGGCAATGGATGGGACGGTGACGGGATGAGACGACGACGGGATGGGATGGGTCTGTCGTCCCCATCCCCACTCCTAAAGCATATCACCACATCCATCCTTGGTTCGTACAATCGGGGAATCTCCATCCCCGATCCCGCCGAAACCCGTTTTAATTTTTTTAATATAAGTTAATAATTTAATATTTAAAATAATTGATATTTAATGATTATTTAGTATTCAAAAAATAATTGTTGTCATGATTTAGTTTGCTTCGATTTAGGGGTTGGAAGCTTTGCCCAAGTTAATAGCCATGTTTTCAAAAGAGTTATTATTATTATTATTATTATTATTATTATTATTATAAAGTATGTGTTATTTTATGTATATAGATTTCAGCTCGACAATAATTGATAAAGAGGGGAAAAAAAAGACTTTGGAAAAAAAGGAATGTCAGAGATTCCGTTGAAAACTTGCAACCTCTCCCTTGAAGCCACACTGCTGAATTATGACACAAGAGCACAACGGGATTCCTTCATTTCCAGGCCAATTATTAATTTCCGGAAGCATACAAGGTTTAAGATACAACAAACAAAAATATTTCAATTGACACTGTTCTTCCTCACATAGGGAGTATACTTACTGTTCTTCCCGATACAGTTTATATTATATATTAAAAGTCAATAGATCTCCGCGACTCTTTCTCTCTTTTATTTTTTTATGCATTGAAACGGTCAAATGCAAATAAAATAATTTTGACTGCGGAGTTTTTTAAAGGGCAGGGATAATACTTTTATCTGTGGAACTACAAACTTTCTTTGGGTGTGGGGGACAGGTCTCCCAAGTTCCAACCATATATTTTCGATATCGATTGATTGACTAGCATTTTTTTTTATCAAATGTATCAAATAAAATTACACCATTCATAATATCAGATAAAATATGGTAATTTTATACATAAGGTTGAAAGAGCTAGTCGACCTCGGCAAGCTGTTTGCCTTGAGTATGGGTAGAGTCCGTAACTCTAGATTTATGAGGTAAGAACATAACCATATAAATCTCACCAAATGCATATATTAGATATATTTCACACGGTATAAAAATTCTTATATTTCTCTTACAATCCAATTTCTTTAATGGATATTTTATCAGGGATTCAAATAAGATTATATCACAACCAAATATAATAAAATTTAAAAACTCAAATTATTTATATTTCAAGTTTGAACCACTTCCGAAACTTGAATTAAAAATTTTTAATCGATTTCGAAACAAAGATTTAATAAATGTAAAACTAATACTTATTTTTCATAAGACAATGAGGAAATTTTGACAATCTTGATTTTTATTTTTATTTCACATCTTTAAGGAAAAATAGAAAATCGCTTTCTTAGAAGAAAGCACAGTGCCTTGTCGATAAGATTAAGAACAAATCATTTAGTAGGCTGCAGTTACCCACTGACAAGAAAAAGTATTGTTGCGATTGAAACCCAATAAGAAATGAAAAAACGGATCGCGTCCAATATAGCATCGGAAGTAGGCCTGTCAGTTATTTATTTACGGCCCAATTGTGTGTTTTAGACTCAAACTTGTATAGTAGATTGAAGCTAGTTTTATTCTGACATTGATTAAATATTTTTCTTTTTTTTTATTTATTGTTTATTAAAAATGTTCGATTTGTGTGAAGTGTTTATAATATTCTTATGGTTTATTTAACAATTCACAGATGATCTGTGAATCGTAATTGGATTAAATCAAATTATGAAATATCAAAATCAGATCACAATGCTGCTATGATATTTTAAGAAAATAAAAAGATAAAAAAATTTATTCCGAATTTGTCTAGCCCTACATGACATGACATTGTGGCGTGCAACTTTTTATAAAGAAAATTTAATGCCTGTGTCCCAATGGCGTGATGGGAAATTGCTGATTGTCTTGCTTTTGCTCCAAGTAAGAACACATGCTTAATGATATGACAAATCCCACGTACATTGTAACATGATTGAAGTGACCACTAGTATAGCAGTGGACGCAATTTTTTATTCCTTCTGCATAAATTTGAATTAAATCAATATATCTACGTTTAATAATTCTTTTACTTAAATAACCTACGGTAAGTTGAATTAGTGAAATTGGAAAAAAAAAATAAAAATAAAAGATTTCCTTCTTCCTACGTCCGTCACGGTCACCCATAATGTGTCATCATTTGCGAATGCACATTTGTTGCCCACCATGGAACAAGTTATAAAAAGTCCAAGAGGTTTGTTTGTACACGAAATTACGAGTACGGCCGTATAAAGACTTTTGATCATTAATTTTTTGTTCTGGGTTTCTATTGAAAAAGTAAATAAATCGAAATTCTTTTTGGTATATTGTCATCGAGCAGTGTAGATTACATAAAATGTCTAAATTTTTCATGATTTAATTTTAATTCCTTGATTAATACGAAAATTAAACGAATTCTACAGTAGTAAACTGGTAATTATGTTGTAAACTAATGATTATAATTAGAACAAATGTGATACTGTCAATCAACCCGCAACTTTATTTTCTGATACATGTGATAGAGCATGGTATGCCTATTATGTTCGTTGGTTTTGGGTTAGTGTACCTATTATGTCCGTTAGGTTGGGTTATTAGGCTCGTTAGTTCGATGAGGGTGCATGCCTAACTGTGTATGCTGTTTATATCTTTTAAAAATCAATCTGACCCTGCCTATAATCGATCCTATCTATAACAGAAATAGTATTACATATTAAGGTATGTCGTCATACTTTTATGGTTCATCTGACTAACCAGTTAAAGCGACACAATGTTGTTAATCTTGATAATTTTAGTATAGCATCAAATCACCATTAAGCAAATATATGTGTAGTGACTATAGTAGTGCCCGTAATTATTTGTAATAATTTTTTTTCGTTTTAACAATGGTTTTAAAAATGCTCACATGCTTCAACAATAATAATATGTCAGGGATTATCATTGTTTGTTAATCTTGATATTTTTAGTGTTGCATCAAATCACCATTAACCAAATATATGTGTAGTGACTATAGTAGTGACTTATATTTTTGAATAACTATAATATTTATTTTTCACTAAATATAAATTAATTTGCTCTAAGTACTTTTATGTTTCAAAATTTGTAGTTTTTCTCATTGAATTTTATCGGAACATGTTAGCGATGATATAGTTGTAAACCTTCTTTCAAATTACCTTTTGTTTTATTCATTCCAAATTACCATTAACAAGCAATAGTAAGAATTTATTTGATTTTCCAATATCTTTCAAACTTAAGATAACATGAAGTTCGTGTTGTTAGAACAATATGTCAGAATATACGATTATTTATAGAATAAAACTCATAATCTATAATTATAAACATAGTAAAATATCGGTCATCTTATCATAATTTCCTCTAATTGTTTATTTAATACAAAATTTGTACAGTTACATGTAAAACTTCCTTAGAGTAATTTGATAATATAAGAATTTGGGAATCTTGTAGATCGGTCTCATGGATATAATTTGACTCGTTTCATAACTTTAATGAAAAATAAATTTAAAGTAAAATTATATTTTCATAAATTAGCTCCGGTTGAAAATCGGCCTTAAGAACTGACTCATGAGATGGTCTAATTAAGTGTTTGTTTTAGAAATTTGAATGCTATTTATGAACCAATACTTCGATTGACAAAACTGGAGTTGGTTTCAGAAATATTCTTATTTCAAATCAGACATTTTTAAAGAGCAACAAAAATAGATCATTTGAAAATCATTCTTAAATATAATTTTTTACAAGATATATAAATATATTTACCAACGGTTAAATTGATGAAATCACCGAAAGTATTTCAACATAGCAGTCAACAAAACACACATCAGCAAGCCCATGGAGATTCGTGCAGAAAACCAGAAGAGCCACCAATGGCCAAGATCACATCTTTGCAAACTCTCACACATTAATTTTGCATGTCACCGCACAGCCAGTAAAGTCTTCCTCGCTATAAATTATCATTCTGCCTTCCCACTAGCTTTCTGTCCCACACACGCACACTCACTCTGCTCTGTTCCGCCCGGCTCCAAAAACAGCGAAAGAAAACGGAAACCACTTCAGTAATCATGGAGGAGAGGCCGGAGACCGAGCTCTTATCGATCCCGGCGACTCCCCGAACCTCCACTCCTGAGATACTCACACCAACTGGGCTGAGGTCTCCGAGGGGATCGGCGGCAGCCGGCGCCACGACCAAGTCGTGGACGCCGACTTCCTTCATATCTCCGAGGTTTTTGAGCCCCATAGGCACTCCGATGAAAAGGGTTCTGGTTAACATGAAATGCTATTTGGAGGAAGTCGGCCATTTGACGAAGCTTAATCCTCAAGATGCATGGCTCCCTATTACCGAGTCTCGTAATGGGAACGCGCATTATGCTGCTTTTCACAATCTCAATGCTGGTGTTGGGTTCCAGGCCTTGGTTCTGCCTGTTGCTTTCTCTTTTCTTGGATGGTGAGTTCTTTTTTCTTTTTCCTTTTTTAAAAAATTTGTCAAGTATGTTTCTTGAAAATGGCCTAAAAAACACCTAAATATAATCTTTTTAACGGTTCTGAAGTTCTTTTCACCGCGTTGTTGCATTAAAGAGGGTTGGCAGGAGTAACTTTGAGCTGCATTTTTTCCCACCTCTCTCCCCATTTTTGGCTATGCAATACAATCAAGATAGCATTTTGTGGTCGCCTTCTTATTGATTGTGCTTGGTCTCTATCAGACAGTACTCAATTTAATATAATTCTCTCGTTTCTCGGGTTCATCTGGAGTCCAGAGCATTATATAATTATCCCAGAGAGCGTCCTCTTTTTTCCTCGATTGGCATGCTCAATCCCATTTTTTGGTGCAATTTCTGATGGCTAAGCCCTCCCTCTTACAAATTAAACACTGAAAAGAATCCACTGGGTAAAACTTCGCGTTTGGTCTGTTCCATCCACATGTTTGTTTGTAATCTTGTTCAATGTTTCTGGCCAAAACTGCGCATTACAGCACACTTGTGGCTCCACCTGACGATTTACTTTAAGCCATGATATGTTTATGTTACCTTTTTCCAATGCTATCGTGAATATGATTTAAATCTGAACCAGAGATATTCTTTAGCAAGGGCTTTCACTTTTTGCCTTTTCAAATATGAATGCCGCTTCAACTGGGTCCAAGAATCATGACATTATATGAAAATCCAGGGAGTGCAATTGCTTTATACCTGATTAATATCTGGGATATCATTTCTTGTTTTAAAATCTTAGTTATTCCTTTTTCTTTTTCCGAATGCTCAGGTTATGAATTTTTTTCCCACCCTTTTACGTATAAAAAATTATTGATTCAAGCTCCTCAAATAAGCTTTCGGTACCAAGTTCGAAAGAACTGTTTCAAATTTCCAACACTTCTTAAATGTTAGTGCTGACATTCTTGGCCAAAATTAATAGCATTTAGCACAGACCAAAGGGATATTCGTTTTTGATAAAAATTTAAATTCTGTGGTATAATTTTTTGACATACAAGTCAAACTCTTCCACTGGCCCTACTGGACCTGTCCAATTTATAATTACCGAGTCACCCCTGAATTGCAATTTTTTGTTTGACAAGAACCATACCAAGTTGTTTTTTCTCTCAGCTATCTTTTCAACATTTTAGTGATGTGGGTGGGGGTCGTCATATCATCCAAAATTTTTGGTTCAGTTAACATGCGTTTCATGACAACAGTCCTTGACTTGTCGCTAAAGATTTGAGGTTGACAACGTGAATGGAAACATTAAGTATATTTCGATGCAGGAGTTGGGGAATAATCTCCTTAATAATAGCCTATCTTTGGCAATTGTACACACTGTGGATTCTGGTTCAGCTGCATGAAGCCGTCCCTGGAAAACGATACAATAGATATGTAGAACTTGCACAAGCAGCATTCGGTGAGTGCAGATTCATATTGCAGAATAAAGAGTTGAAAAGTTTTAATCACACGTCACAAGAACAAGTTCAACTTGAGAATTCCTAAGATGTTATTACATGCACAAGCTCTTACTTTTTTGTATGAGTTTTGTTTTTAGGTGAACGATTGGGTGTCTGGCTTGCACTCTTTCCCACCGTTTACCTATCAGCCGGCACGGCCACAGCTCTAATTCTGGTTGGAGGGGAGACCATGAAATTATTCTTCCAGATTGTTTGTGGTCCACTTTGTTCGTCAAATCCTTTGACAACTGTAGAGTGGTACCTGGTTTTTACAACCCTTTGTATCGTATTGTCCCAACTCCCGAATCTCAACTCCATAGCTGGACTTTCGCTCGTAGGTGCTGTCACAGCCATCACGTACTCGACTATGGTGTGGGTACTCTCTGTCAGCCGACCAAGACCACCAACCATCGCATACCAACCACTCTCATTGCCTACTGCAACAGCTTCCTTGTTTTCTGTCTTGAATGCACTTGGAATCATCGCATTTGCATTCAGAGGCCATAATTTAGCCCTGGAGATTCAGGTCTGCATAATCTCCTTTCACAAGTAGCGACCTTGATTGCTTGAATGCACATTACATGCGGCCACATTTCAAAACAAGTTTATATGATGTTTTTTAGGCAACAATGCCATCAACTTTCAAGAAACCATCTCACGTGCCAATGTGGAGGGGAGCAAAGATAGCCTATGTCTTTGTTGCCATGTGCGTCTTCCCTGTTGCCATTGGAGGTTATTGGGCCTATGGAAACCTTGTAAGTATGGTGCTTCGCCAGTTTTGGAAACCGATTCTCTTGAAAACAACAAAATTGGAACGAAATCTCCATAGCCACCCATCCCACAAATGTTATGGTTTACAGTGACATTGCGATTCAATCTTTTAAACCATATATTAACCTGATTGACATGATGATGCTGCATATATGTCTATACATGATAGTAAATACAATTGCTGTTGCTTAACATCTATGATGATGTTGTGCGCTTAAAATTCAATGCTTTTCTGATTGTTTCAGATGCCTCCCGGAGGGATTCTCAATGCGCTATTTGCATTCCATGTTCACGACATTTCAAGAGGTCTTCTTGCAATGACATTTCTTCTTGTGGTGTTTAGTTGCCTGAGTAGCTTCCAGATATACTCAATGCCAGTATTCGACAGCTTTGAAGCAGGCTACACAAGCCGGACCAATCGACCTTGCTCAGTTTGGGTCCGATCAGGTTTCAGAGTGTTTTACGGGTTCATCTCCTTACTCATCGGGGTGGCACTTCCATTCTTGTCTAGTCTTGCTGGCTTATTAGGAGGGCTGACTCTGCCAGTCACGTTTGCTTACCCGTGTTTCATGTGGGTTCTTATAAAAAAGCCAATGAAACACAGCTTCGGCTGGTATTTTAACTGGACACTTGGCTGGCTGGGTGTTGCTTTTAGCTTGGCATTCTCCATTGGAGGTATTTGGAGCATGGTGAACAGTGGATTGAAGCTTAAGTTTTTTAAGCCTCCTAGTTAAGAATGAAACTATCCTGTCTGGTTTCTTATCTCAAGTTCAAGTTGTTTTACAATTATTTTGAATTTCATTGTCTTGGTCATGGATGATGTTACATAACCATGTCTTCTATGGTTCTAGAGGAGAAATTGTAAAAATTTGATGTATAAACTTATTGTTCCAAGTGTGTTATCAATATTATAGTTTGGCTAAGTAGTAACATGATAGAGATGACTCAATTTTGGAAGGTTGTGGAAATTTTGTGTAATGTGGGAATACACAAGTGAAGTTCTTGGACATAATATTTCAAATAATAAAAACACAAGATGTGAGGAAATATGCGATCTAATAGTTCAATTTCAAGATTGTGTGAGAAATATTTGCTTAAATAAAAGAAATACCAGTAAAAAAATTTTATTTTTATTTTGCATCAATTCCAATCTATTCATCCTGTGAGAAAAGAGGCTATAGTGAAGAAATTAGAGACCTATTAATAGAGCCCAAACGACGATAAGATCAACCTATATATTGTTGATGACATATGTGTTCTCTCTAGTAAAACCATTTCTCAACTTACTCATTATTATTTTTACAACTATTCTTATATAGCAAAAATCAAGAATTAATATGATATAAAATTAAGAAAATAAATAGATTTAAATACATAGTCGTTTAATTTATTTTATAATCAGTTGTCTAGTAATTCTTTTTGCACAAGTTAAATAGTTGAAACTATATAAAAAAATTAATTTTCTAGATGAAATATATTATTGTTGTCTCTCTTTTTCTATTCGAGGATCAGAACTAGTTGCATTTAATTTGTGGGTCAAGAAATTTACATATTGTTTATTTTAGTTTTTTTATTCAGATTAAAATAGAAACTAATAAATTTTACGTATGTAATAATGCTAACAGAATGACATTTATATTTGTGTGGAGAAAGAAGAAAAGGTAGCGACACGAAATTATTTCAGAAATCTCGTCACTTTGCAAACTTTAGAGGCTTAACAGAGGAAATCAGGGCAAACGATGTTCAAGATATTTACGGGTTTTCTGCTTGGCGAAAGAGGAGGTACATAGAAAGCCGAGAGGTGTAGAGGAGAGGGACGATGTGTGATATGAAAAGGCCTCACTTTCTTCTGGCTTTTGCCCCTTCTACGTGCTCAGAAAGATTGGTAATTTCTTTTCTGGATAACTTGACTTTACTGCAGTTCACTTCTGTGTCTTTTATCAGCACATCTTGTTAAGGAATTTAGAAAGTTTCGGGCAAATATAATATGATGGGAGATTTCTATTTAATAGGCTAGGGAATTGAAGTTATGAGTGTTGGTTAGAAAATTATAGCAGTAGTTCATTGCTAATGTACTGTGCTATGAGTGCAAGGATTTCTATTTCATACTTCTTTATTGTTCGATATTGCAACTACAGGGTTGTAAAATTTATGGACTTAATGCTTCATTTAGTACCAATGGGGATATAGATGTCATTAGTGCATGCTCTGCCGCCTGATGCATCATTTTCTACATCGAAGTGAGCGTTTCTGTTTCAAAGAAATTGGCAAATTTCTAACTAAAAATATTTTATTTTTATATTCCATTTTGTGTATGCATCTAACTGAAGTTTTTTTGGTATAACTTTTGTTGCAAAAAAAATGATAGAGTTTTGCTTTGAATATGTGAATTCCAGTCGATTATGTTGCTAGGGTTGGAGCGTGGTTCTGTTA
The DNA here is from genome assembly GCA_001598015.1 of Dorcoceras hygrometricum. Taxonomy (NCBI): domain Eukaryota; kingdom Viridiplantae; phylum Streptophyta; class Magnoliopsida; order Lamiales; family Gesneriaceae; genus Dorcoceras; species Dorcoceras hygrometricum. The sequence continues at coordinate 497,708 of KQ996417.1, forward strand.
CGATGCCATTGTACATGCATGACAAGTCTTCCTGTTTTCTTAGAATATACCTTATGGCTTCATCAAACATATGGAAGGAAGAGCATTGGGTGCTGCCACTTTGGTTGGTCCTAGTGGGAATAATTGGTATGCGGAATTAATATTGATTGGCGATGGCTTATTCTTCAGCGATGGTTGGGAAGCATTTGTCAACGATCACTTTCTTGAACAAGGAGATTTTTTAGTTTTCAGATACGATGGAGATTTGGAGTTCACGGTGCTAGTTTTTGATCAAAACATGTGCGAAAAGGAGGCCGCACTTAAAGCTGAAAACCATCAAGCTATCAATAAAAATGGTGGTTATATGGTGAAAAAGAGAGACAGGGACGTATCAACTTTACCGCCTAGCACAGTTGAATGTGTTCCAAAGAGAGCAAGATGCTCTGAAATATTATCTGAATGTGCGCATAAGATCCATTTAGGCAGTACAAATATTGGTGGTGATAATGAAGGTGCACAAGAGGCAGATCAAAGTTGTGGATTTAATAATGCTGTAACTGTTGCTGTATCACCTTGTGCGGCAGCTCAAAACAGGGCGGGTAATATTTCCAAGCGTTTCTTGTTGGATATGCATATAAAAGTTTGCACTTTAGAATGGATGCCAATGCTTTGCAAGTGGCAAAGCTAGAGGGAGACCTAATTTTTTATACTATTATAAATTTACGGCTTTCCATTTGTAACTCATCAGGTATTGAATTCTCTCTATACAATACTATTTGGTGCCATCATTCCTTTCTTGTGACCAATCAGGCGGTAAAACAACTGTTTATGATTTATAATGTTAAACCGCTGTTTGACACATGGTTTAAAACTAATTTAAGATGTCCAAGAGATGCAACTTGGAATGTTAACAATTACTCGATTTCATAAAGACTAAGCTAATTTTCTTTACGAACTTGTTGAACAGATCCATCGATCAGGAATAGAACCACCAAGCTAGATATGTCATTATCACCATTGGAAGCAGAAAGAATAGCCCGATCATTTGCCTCATCTTTCCCCAACTTTATAAAAGTCATGAAAAGGTTCAATATAAGTGGTTCGTATACTCTGGTGAGTAAATCTTTTTACCTTGTGCTTTGCCATTTTTCATTTTGAACAAAATGATTGCTCAATTATCTCTTACTAACTTTCATTTAGCTTAAATTCAGTAAACGTAAAATAGCAGGGTTCTTATGTATTTAGTTTTATTGAACAATTATCCGGTATCCACTATATGTCCTTTCATCTATATTTACTGTTGTCATCTAAATACTTCTCTTTATTCCTTGCTCAGAATATCCCTTACCAATTTGCAATGGAGCACCTTCCCAAATGCAAATTAAAGGTGTTGCTTCATAATCTAAAAGGAGGATGTTGGACTGTTAATTCTATTCCCAACACAAAAGTGCAAACATCACATACTTTTTGTGGAGGGTGGCTGAGTTTTGTTCGTGATAATAGTATTGATGTTGGGGATATATGCATCTTCGAGCTTGTGCGCAAGTTTGAGCTGCGTGTTCGAATTCTTAGGGTTCGAAAGGAAGGTATTGGTAGTCACAGTAGTGAGGCAGCTCACGATGGGAGTATTAATGGTTTGACAACATCAACTAAAGCGTCTAGGCGTAAATCAAAGATCATAAATAAACCTTCTTGTGACAGAGGATCAGTTTTCAGCTCTCAATTGGATTCTTGCCTCATAGATTCAGGTGTCGAATCTTTCGTTTGCAAGCTTCATGATGTGCATTTTCTGTTAAGATATTTGTTGTGCACCTCCAAGCACCTGGATCACATTCACATTTAAAACCCATGATGTTTAATTTGCCAAAATATGTGCATGTGTGCGTTGGATGGTAATTTTGTGTGTATGTTTCCTGGTCTATGGCATACACGTGAATGGAAATGTGCAAGTGTAAATCTAGACTTGGCCCAGGCTTGGACTTTAGATAGGAGTAGTTTAGTATATGACATACCCTTTCCTAAAACCTACACTTCTCTAAGTTTCTTCCTGCGTATCTGAGCAGAGATTGGAAATAGCTTTGGCTCTGCTGACAATAGGGGTTCGCACACTAAAGGCTGTATGTCAATGAAATCTGCGCCGGAAGAAAAAATAGCTGCTAAGTACTTTGTATCGAGTTTTCCCCATTTTGTCAGAATCATGAAAAAGTTCAACGCCAGTGGCTCATATACTCTGGTGAGCATTCTTTTTCATTTTTCTAGGTCGAACTTCGGCACAATTGTGTATCTTTAAGCTTATAACTCACGACGTCTGACTTCACTCATATCTTCTTTTTTATGTTCTAATGGTATAAAAACAGACCTAATTTAATTCTAAACTTGATATTTACTGCTAGGGCTGTGTTGAAAGAACTTGCAAACTCGTGATTTATACCATTATGTTCCTTAATTTGCTAAGATTTATATGTTCCCACCAAAGAACTTATTCTTCTGAAAACTGCCTTCTACACTTGTCATTGCTCATTCACAAAAGTTTCTTATGTTCATCAAGAAAATTCCATATCAGTTTTCCGTGGAAAACCTGCCAAACTTCAAAACAAAGATTATTCTGCGTAATCTAAATGGACAATGCTGGACTGTAAATTCGATCCCCACGACTAGGGTTCGGACATTGCATACTTTTTGTGGAGGATGGATGGCCTTTGTTCGTGACAACGATATCCAGATTGGAGATATTTGCATTTTTGAGCTTACAGGAAAATGCGAAATGCGTGTGCATGTATGTGCAATCGGGAAGAAGGGTTTAAACTATCGAAATGGAACAAAGAATAATGCTAAGCCATCAGACTTGGAGGAAAGTTTATCATAACGTGATTATTGACCTCTTCCTTCATCCCTTTCCTTACCTCGTTCCTTGACGGCTTCATCACAGAGATCAGCTCATATAGCTGACTGTGTCGAATAGTATACCGAAATGTTTTAAGCAAGAAAAGAGAACAAGTCTTTGAACAAATCAAAGAATCTGAATGACGGCTAGAAATAGACTGAGTTCCTGATTCGCCTTTCCTGTGATATATCTGACGACGAAATGATGAAGTGGAACGTTCGACAGTCTCCCATGATCATCTAGGAGTGGATCCTTGGAGAAGCTACTGGACTTCATTTGGATGGGAGAGCAAGGATGAGAAACTGAAAGTGACTCAGTATTAAAGTGTGAAGCAAGGAAGCTCAATTTCTTCTTTTTTATTAGGATATTTTTATATGTTTCAGTTTTTTTGTGTATGTTCTTTTAGCACTAGTATGCAATTTAGATATGAGATTTTTCATGTCAGATGTGTATTTATTCCTCTTCCAGCTCTCCGAAGCATTAAAATCTGTAAGCAGGATTTGGTTGGTGGCTTTAGTGTTATTGTCCATCTTGCACCAACATCTTGAGCTTATGTTTCAAAATTCAACTGTAATAATAAAATAACTTTATGTTAATGTGGATATGAGTGGCTGGCTGGAGAAGCTTTTTCAGAAGGGAGAGAAGGTCTTTTTTGTCATTAAAAACTGTTTTAGATGTAGAATGGCTGAGTGGACATCTATTTTGTTGTGCCTACATAATTTTGAAAATGTTAAAAAATAGAAATCCAAAAAGAAAATATTTTCTCGTTTTGGAAAACAATTTTGCATCTCTCGAATAGAAGTAAATACGACCACTTCTTTTCCCTTATTAATTTCCTTAGATTTCTTTCGTTGTCTCCTTTTCAAACATCTTTATTATAATTCTTCATAGTATTTCATGAATTCCTTATTACCCGAATTATAGTTAAGTCAAATAATGTCAGACAACTGCATGTTTGACTTCTCCCAAATATCTCCACAACTCAACTCCCAATAGAATCCAAAGTGTGTTTTTTTTTTCTAAAAAATAATTTAAAAGAACTTTATGAATCAGAACTTATAAATTCTTTCTGAAATCAAGTGTTTTTGCTTCTAAATTAGGGTCTCACGTTAGATAAACATCTGGATCTGGCTGTGTTTTCTGCCAGATAAAACGTGTGAAGATTCATTGTCATGGTGAGAAACACAAGCTTGAGATCAATGACCAATACTCTTTCGGACCACTCAAATTTTCTAAAGATTGACAACTGTAAAGATCAGATTTCGAATCAAAAGAACTGCTCAAGAAGACGAGTGATGTCTCGAATTCTACAACAGCCACCTCAAATTGGTGAACAAGAACTATTTGCTCTTCATGCCATTGCGGCCTAGTAGCTAGATCTCTGGCAGGCGACAAATAGCTGCCAGCTGATGAAAGCCATTATCAAAGAAATGAAAAGCTCGAATCCTACTATCTTGGGGAAGTGCCATTCCAGGCCTCGTCTCAGATAGCTGCAAGCACATGGATAAACACGGTACTGTAACGATGTGCATGAATCTTAAACTGAACAGATAATAAATTAACTTCACGCATTGCAGGCAAATGCACCTCGTTATTGATGGCATTGTGGCAACAATCCCTGCACATACGTATATAACAGGAATCAAAGGCTTGGGCTTGTTCTTCCGAAGCCACATTAAAGAGCCTAATGCTGCAAGTGATATACTCAACACCTGGAATAACATGGGTGGAAAAATTATATCAAAACATCAGAACATGCGGAACAAAACTGAATTCAATAAACTTAGGAGGAGAAAGTGATATTTTGATATAAAACGAGAGAAACAATTAAAATACCAGATTGGCATTAGCTTCAAGACCCTGCAAAATGTAGTCCCAAGTAAATTCTAAGCCTCTGGCACCGACCCAAAGAGGAGCCAACCTATGCAGGACAGAGTCGGCAAAGGCCCAACCTGCCAAAAAAATGGATTATAGTAGCAACATAAGTAAGCAATCAGTAGGGCTAGACAAACGGTTGCCACTTTTAAAATGAAGCACTTCCTTAATGGTTCGGTTTTATATGCCATTTTCACTAGCGTGGAAGAAGTTATTCTTTTTCCGCAACCATAATATCGTTCTGCACTCAAATCAGTTTACCTTCCAATATAACTGAGCAAACGGAAACACAACCGCTCATCCTTAAAGATTTTGAGAAATTTAATAGAAACGAGTTTTCTATGCAATATTAACAAAACAATTGTGAGCATATTCTTACTTACCAAGTCCAACAGCTTGGAATTTATGATTTTGAGAGATATTTCTGTGAGTCAGCCGTGTTAAAGCAAAATAAAGTCCGGCAACATCTATGAACCCAATCATAGCTTTCATCAATTCCTGAGATAGAGAACGAGAGACAGAAAGTAAATAAAGACTTTGCATAAGGCAGGTGTTTTAATGAAGCACGATATTCAACCTCTCAAACTTACAATCCTTCTCCCATCATCAAAAGTGAAAACACCGAATTGAGGGGAGAAAACACATAATATAGTAAATATAATTTATATATATAAGGTTGTTTTTCAGAACTTTCTCAAAGCATCAATTCAGACATTCCTATGATAAAATTTGATGCACAAAATTACAAATCAAAAGAATGATAAATGTCTCACCTTTAAATTTACCCAGTATGGAAGGGGAACACTTAAGTGACTTTTTAGGACTAATGGGATCGTAAATTATCATTTTACAACAAATTTATGTGTTTCCATATACATGAAAAAACCGTTATGTAGTCTCACAATTTTCACAACAAAATAATACAAATATTTGACAGTGGTTTTGATTTGCAGATATCTAATAGCAGAAGTTTGCAACATTCACACAAAGATCGGCCAGTGATAGATACAAGTAGAGAAAATGTCAACATATTGAAAAAGGATACCTGATACGGATCAAAACTGTCACTTTCAGATACCTTGAGAAATGTGGCAAGACAGACTAGCTGCGAAATAAAATTCACGAATAAGAACACCTCAAAATGAATGGGGAAATCAAATGGAGTGGTGTCATTATAACAGCTCGACCAAAACAACCAACCTTAACCAATGTTGTCACGAGATAAACAACAGCTGCTTTAATTGAAGTGCCAAGCGTGTCATACTCGGATCTGCGAAACAAAATTGTTCAATACAATAATCCAGACCAACCAGCCCTCACCACCAAAAACTATGGCTAGTGCTTTCATTGGAACTCCATATTCTAAGCGTAGAGCAACTAAACATCACATTTTGATATTGTGCTACATGAAAAATATTTTTCCCTCACAACCCCCTTGTTGTCGACATATTCAATTCAACATTCACATACACATGTTTAACAAAAAACTCTTATAACCAAGGAAAAAATTCCTTTAGGCTGCATTTGGATTAGCAGATTTAAAATAATATCAAATCCATAATTTTCAAATTCCTTACTCGGTTTGGTTGACTAAATCCAACTGAATTCAAATGCGACCTGTATCATTAATAATAATTGTGAAGGATTTCAAAATTCACTAAAGTGGGTGCCATACACAATACAAATTCTTCTCCAAATGGATTGTTTCCATCTAAATGCAACCTCACTGAACGTGATAACACAGGGCATAGAATCAAATCAGTGAGAATGAACTTCGGTTGAAATGGCAAGGAAAATCAACTCAGTAAGGGACAAAAAAATCAAACATAAACAAAATCAGAAACCCAAATTCCGAATCAAAGATCAAACTAAAAGCAGTGATTTTCGCAGCTCAATGTAAGTCTGGAACTTAACTCTGATTACGAAAAAGATCATATTAATAAATGCGTATGCATGCTGAACATCACAATCACTCGTATTGATCGAATCACACTGACAATACAAAAACATCAAAAGCAAAATTGCATCAAACTCTACCTTTTCCACTTAGAACACAACTAGAGTACAATTCGTAAAGCCCGAAAAATACACAAGCACCAGGAACTCAAACCCACGGAGAATACAATACAAATCCCTTTTCCACAACAAAGAGATCTAACAAAGGTTACTACGGACAGATTAGCTTACAAGGGGGTGGCGGAGTAGTAAACGGCGTGAGGTCCAAACGTAAGGACTGCGCAGTTGAAGAAATGAAAAATCGTCATATTTCTGCTGCCGTTAACGTGAGAGACAAGCAGGAGATCCAACGCAGATTCTTGACAAAAGCAGTCGTTGCAGGATCAGGGTCGATTTCGAGGATGAAGATCAAGCACTAATTGGTTTTCAGGTGCAATATGGGCCGGAAAAGGATTAACTCGTTGGCCCAAACATTTGATTTGTATTCTCTGGTCCAAACGAGAAAACAAACAACAAAGCCCAGTCATTTAATCCGCAAAAATCAAGGCTTCGTCGGCAAGCCCAAACCATCATTTTGTTGGGCTGCTTATATAGTACTTGATGTTTTATTTTAATCGTGATAACCGAAAAAATAATTAACTTAATTACTAATTAGATTGAAAATTCTATACATGGATACATCTCTAAGGGAGAAACCGTTCAAGAATTGCTTTCGATTTTGGTTTCCAAAATTTCCATTCAACATAAAAGTATTTGATACCACTATAATTTCCCACATTGGGACCCGAGGAAAGAGCTCCTCTTAAAAAACAAAAACTCCACTGGTGATCTTTCATCTTAGACCCGAGCTCTTTCAGGAAGACCTCGGGCAGGGAGAGCTCTGCCAGGAAGACCTCAGCTCTTCCAGAAAGACCTCGGGCAGGGCAGGAAGACCTCAGCAGGAAGAGCTCTGCCAGGAAGACCTCGGCTCTTCCAGGAAGACCTCGGCTCTTCCAGGAAGACCTAAGCCAGGATGAGCTCTGCCAGGAAGACCTCAGCTCTTCCAGGAAGACCTCGGGCAGGAAGAGCTCTGCCAGGAAGACCTCGGACAGGAAGACCTCAGCCAGGATGAGCTCTGCCAGGAAGAGCTCTGCCAGGAAGACCTCAGCTCTTCCAGGAAGACCTCGGGCAGGAAGACCTCAGCCAGGATGAGCTCTGCCAGGTATCTCCCGAGGACCCCAACCCGACGTGTTAAAGCACTTCCGCAAAAGACGGGGAACGTGGGCCGGATTATGCGGGAACGTGCGTAGTGGGCGAGTGGGGTGGAAGACGTGCGCACGACCCCAACCACGTCCAATCATGTCGACTCATCAGCCTAGCCCCTCTATAAATACCGCCAGGTTTTCTCCTTTGGATTCATTCACTCTCTATTGCATACTCTTGCACACAGTTCTTCTTGCTCTCACTCCCTCGCGTTGATATCACCTGACTTAAGCATCGGAGGGGCTTCGCCGGATACACTTCCGGCGCCCTCTGACGAGTGTTTTGTGACTGCAGATCTCGACCCGACCTCCAGATCTCCAGATCTCCAGAGCTCCCGAACTCCAGACCTCTAGAGCTTCAGAGCTCCCGATCGCCAGATCTCCAGAGCTCCCGACCTCCAGGTCTCCAGAGCTCCCGACCTCCAGGTCTCCAGACCACCAGAGCTCCAGAGCTCCAGACCTCCAGAGCTTCAGAGCTCCCGACCTCCAGATCTCCAGACCACCAGAGCTCCAGAGCTCCAGACCTCCAGAGCTTCAGAGCTCCCGACCTCCAGATCTCCAGACCACCAGAGCTCCAGAGCTCCAGACCTCCAGAGCTTCAGAGCTCCCGACCTCCAGATCTCCAGACCACCAGAGCTCCAGAGCTCCAGACCTCCAGAGCTTCAGAGCTCCCGACCTCCAGATCTCCAGACCACCAGAGCTCCAGAGCTCCAGACCTCCAGAGCTTCAGAGCTCCCGACCTCCAGGTCTCCAGAGCTCCTTAAGCCCAGTTCCGCACTGGCACCTCATCGCGTAGCTCTTCTACGTGAGTACATTAAGCCCGACCAGCTCGGACTTAAGGCCAGTTCCGCACTGGCACCTCATCGCGTAGCTCTTCTACGTGAGTATATAAGCCCGATCAGCTCGGCACTTAAGCCCAGTTCCGCACTGGCACATCCTCGCGTAGCTCTTTTACGTAAGCGCATAAGCCCGACCAGCTCGGCACTCAAAGCCCAGTTCCGCACTGGCACCTTCTCGTGTAGCCCTTCTACGCGAGCACGCTAAGCCCGAACAGCTCGTCATCATAATACGAGTTCACACCTCGGGTCCCGATCACTACCCCAAGTCCTACACTTCACTTCTTCGTCTAGGACTCGTTGAGGGGGTTACTATTGATACCACTATAATTTTCCACATCGGGACCCGAGGAAAGAGCTCCTCTTAAAAAACAAAAACTCCACTGGTGATCTTTCATCTTAGACCCGAGCTCTTCCAGGAAGACCTCGGGCAGGGAGAGCTCTGCCAGGAAGACCTCAGCTCTTCCAGGAAGACCTCAGCTCTTTCAGGAAGACCTCGGGCAGGAAGAGCTCTGCCAGGAAAACCTCAGCTCTTCCAGGAAGACCTCGGGCAGGAAGACCTCAGCCAGGATGAGCTCTGCCAGGAAGAGCTCTGCCAGGAAGACCTCGGCTCTTCCAGGAAGACCTCAGCCAGGATGAGCTCTGCCAGGAAGACCTCAGCTCTTCTAGGAAGACCTCGGGCAGGAAGACCTCAGCCAGGATGAGCTCTGCCAGGAAGACATCAGCTCTTCTAGGAAGACCTCGGGCAGGAAGACCTCAGCCAGGAAGAGCTCTGCCAGGAAGACCTCAGCACTCTCCCGACCTCCCGACCTTACATCCCGAGGTGGTATCCGCTCGTCGGCTGAGATAATTTGGCTACATCAGTATTATTCTAGTAAAAAGAAGAGTATTATAAGCTGATAATAGTTTTTTTTACTAAACAAATTTGAAGAGCTTATAAGCTCCAAGAAAACTTATCAATTCTTTACAATATTTCTCATGTTTATGCTTAACAATCCACAATCAATAGTTTTTGGAGTATGGATTGGGTAAATACTAATAATATGCAATAACCTACAAATCATGTACGTGACATAAATGTGGAAACAAAAGCCAACAAATCATATATATCATGTAAATCTACATATAGACACTTAAACAGAAAATACGTTCATGAATCATGATATTGTTTAGAACTTTAATGTTATATAGCATCCGCGTCATCGAGTTAATAACCTAAATTATATGAGATGTTAACTCACCCCAGTTAAAACTTAAATCTATATTATATAAACATGATGTAACCGAATGTTGCCCAGTCAATGAGCTACCGCCACATGAGATTGATCAGGTCGGGAGGTCGACTATTTTTAGCTCGGGAGATCGGGCCGTGTTTCACTTGCAATATCCTGCGAACACAAAAACTAGTGAAAGAGCGTCGGGAGGTATCCCGACGAAGGCCCTCCGATACTTTAGTTAGAATAAGTGTTTGGGGGAAAGAGTATGTATAGAGTTGAAGAAATGAAGTTACTGAATGAATAAAAGAGAGGATCTACCTGGGTATTTATAGGTGAGCAAAGTGGTTGGATGTACTTGTCTGGGTAATTATGAATTGGAGTTGGCATGACATGTACTCTCACCTACCCTCTGTAGGTAGGGATGGCTTCTTCCGTATTTTGTCAGCGTATTCATCATGAATTAATCAAGAGGGCCAAGTTGCTTATGTGAGGTCGGACCATCACTCGTTATGCTATTAGGTCATCGGGATGCTATACTAGCCGTGTGCCGAGATCCCGAGGTGTCGTGTCTAGTCATCAAGATGCTCTCCCGAGCTGGGAGTGGTCTAGTGGAGCTGAGATGGAGGGCTATTAGTATCGTTTCTAAAGAAGTTTTACCTCGGATATCGAGTTAAACATTTAGTGATATCAAAACCTATATTATATAAGATGGTAAATCATCCGAGTTAAAACGAATTAATGTTTGTTTATAATATTGTTACACTTATTTTACAAGTAGCATATATAGTACACAATTAATAGCCCACTTGGCGGTGTGTGTGGGAGTGAAATATGCATGGAAAGAACGAGGAATTGATAGCACTCTATTATATTGCGTATATTTATTAGTTAATTAATTTAGTGATTTTTTTAGTCGGTGATATTATATATGTGGTGTCCCGTGGGCTCACGTCCGTCGAAATGCCGGTCATTCCGGTACTGATTCCATGCCCTTTTATTACTCTTTTGTCTTCTTTCTTCAGCAAAAAATTCATATTCTTTATTCGATTTTCAAAGTTAACACCACATATATGTCTGTATCTCTCGAATAGTACCTCTGAAGAAACTAATATTCTTCTCTCTCTCTCTTCTTATATGTTTTATACATTCTCCAGCATTAATCATGTATCGGAACACGCCTTTCAAGAATTGGGAAATTGAATATACTTGTCATGCATATAATTAAACGATGATTATTATATCATTATGATTTTTTATGCCTGTTGATTATGATGTGATTCATCTTTAAACTATAGAGTATAATGATGTTTGGGCGTGTAAATTTGGGGTCTTCCATTTGTGGTTTGGTTCTTCAGGTTTTTGTTTTATTTATAACTTTGTTCGAGTATAAATAATTATATTATTCCAAATCCAACGTACCCATAAAAAAAATTCTAATATTCCAATTGAAGAGATAGAAAGAAAAAGGAGAAAGACAAGAAGAGCGAAACGATAGATTAAATAACACCAACAAAGAATAGAGTGGATAAGGGACAAACATATGGAATATGTTAGATAAGATTTAAAAACTCTAGGAATCTTATATTAATAAAATGAAATCCGATTTGAATTTGCTGACTGGATACCATATATTTCGAACCTTAATATTGCCAAAAAAACCTACATATAATCCTATAATGGAGTTCGCGGATTTTAAATCTGTTAGTGTAAGTTTTGGCATATTATATGTTTTGTGATGTTTGGTTATGGAACATTCCATATATATTTATTTGAATAGTAATGAAACAATATTTTGTATATAATATTTTCTAATATGGTATGAAGTTTTTCACCATGATACCAACTATTGCTGACTTAATCTAGACAATACTGATGCAACATGCAATTTATTAAGAATATGAATCAAAATTTGATTAGTGGTGAGACTAAAAATAAAAACAGAAACATCTATAAAATTACTTAATCTTGCAATTATCCCAAAATATTTTTGCGTATGTTTGAATAGACAAAGTGAATATTGTAATTCCTTGAGAATCTAGAGCGAATCAGGCGCTGACCATGTCTCGTGGAAATATTAACAAATGATTAAAAGTTCTTTTCTTATTTTGTTCGTTTTATGTGATGGAATCGTGTATTCAATTCTACGAGAATATAATATATGGTCAAATTAATTAGGTTGTGGAAATAACTAAGCTAGGGACACAAATAATACACTATAGCACTGCGGCGGGACATACATCATTCTCCTAGAATTTGTGAAAAATTTATCGATCCAATGACTCTCATAAAATATTTGATGTAGCCAAATTATTTCAGCCGAGAGCTACTGATACCACCACGTCGAGCTCGGGAACATCGGGTACTGCTTGATGGAGAATGCTTCTTCTTCGATCCTACAACCATAAATCTCCGGTCAGAGGGCGCCGAAAGTGTGTCCGACGAAACCCCTTCGATGCTTAAGTCAGACAAGATGCAGGAGAAAAAAGAGAACAAAAGTATATACGGTGAGAGCAAGTGATTTGTGATTGTGAAGACTACATACATCATTCTCATAGAATTTATGAAATTTATCGTTCCAATAAATCTCACAAAATATTGTTTCAAAAATATTAAAACGTTGTGGTTCTCAAAATCATATGGTATTGAATCCAAACCAATATTGTGAAATTTTTCGAAAGACTAAGACAATTGTATTAAACTAAACTGGATTTATATATATATATGTATGGTATGGTGGATTTGATAGATCAAATATTTTGGATGGTATTAAATTAAAAAAAGTCACGTGAGGGGTAGCATGTTGACGCCGAGGAATGTGGTTGGGATTACCTGGCTTTCCCAAATTCCTATGGAATATTTGGACACGAGGAGGGAATATTGGTGTTCCTTTTTTTCCTTATTACATCACCTCCCCGCAACTACTCCCACTATTATAAACTTTTTACCATTTCATCGACTTTGGAAGAAAATTTCATTTTATATCCAAAATTTTTGACCGACGAAGCCTTGCCTTCTAGAGAAGCATTTTATCTTCTCAATAAATATATATATCTATCTATATATATACTCAAAGTAAAAAAATTTTAAGGACAAGAGATTATACGTTTACTGATTTATTCTCATTCTTACGCTTCCTACAATATAGTATCATGAGGAAACATCCGAGTACCAAAAACATGTTAGGATACTCGACAGTGCGTTACCGGTGAATAAGCCGGATTCACCTGTAACCCACCACAAGATGAATCGACCCATCATTTTGGCTGTTGTAACAATTATGTATTGACCACATAACACTAGTCTTCTGCTAGAGGTGTTTATAGCAAAAACACTGGATTGAATCATCCTAATATTAGTATCCCGACCTACTATAATAGATGATGTGAGTTAAAAAATGGTCAACTCAATCCATTTAATATATATATGAAATGAGGTTTGATGGCTGTATATATGAATTTGCTCCTGTTAACGTTCTAGTACTATGAACAATCTAACGATCATTTCGAATCATACTTTATATTAAGGAACACAATTTTAAATTTAAAACAATATTATTGTATAAATTTCTCACAAAGTAAATCAATTATGATCGTGTGACTTGCTTTCGTGGTAGCAAGTCACACGTGTACAGCTAGATGTTTACAACGTGCGCATCGAGGTTTAATATACCATTATTGAGTATCTTTAGACTGGAGATCTAAAGTTTAGCTATGTAGAATAATGAAGAACGTGTGGCTCACAAAGTCAAAATGGTAGGGCAAAATTTTATAGATATCTAAATAATGGATAAAGTTTTTGTGACGCGAAATCTGATGAAAATAACAAGACATCTAATTCGTGTTTAAGTTGGTATTATTGTGACTGATTTCTGTGGAAAGTTAATCTAAACAGGTCAATCTTAATATGTGTAACTAATTAGACATATATTCTTTTGGTTATACATGTCGTATATAATTGGAAACATATTTTTTCTGGTGTACATGTTGTATGATCGTACTGTTTTTTCTAAGTGCACGACTCTCTCCAATTTCTTTTTTCTTTTTTGGAAAAGTTTAACCCATTAAGGGGCTAACCCCTGTATAGTTCAGAGGTCCCTTGACCCATGCAGATGATAAATCGAGGGATATGCACGAGTAGGCAGGGGCCCGGAAAAGATGACCCGTATATCGAACTAATTCTCAGAACATACCCCACAATATCCGATTTCTTTTTTCATACTCACACTTTCACCGATATACACACATGAACGTAGCATAACCTAACCACATGATTACGTATGTTTAGGTCCTGTGATTGGATAATACAATTACTTATTATTTATTTTATATCGATCAAATTAATAATAATTTATCACATGTTGATTTAATAAATAATATTATTATATATTAATCAAATAATTTAATTAAAATTACAATATTATCACCGTTTCCTTATTTTTTATGTTAATTATTTAATAAAAAATAAATATATCATTTCAATTTATCAGAAATTTAATCAATCAAAATAAAAAATATTTTAATGTAATAAATACTATTTCATATCTCACTCAATTTTATAATGCTCGCTCTATATTACGTTCTAATCCTGCACAAACTAACCCTTATCATATATGATTTTTCACGTGGTATCATATATTTTGTAGAGTATCATATATGATTTTTCATGTGGTATCATATATTTTATAGAGTAATTTTAAGAATCTCATATAACTCATACTATATGACAACTAGATCGATGAACACCTAGAGCAAAGTCGTACGACCAGGACGAAATAAATTCCATTTTGGTTCTGACGTGTAAACAAACTAGCATATCGTTTTGATTCATTTTCCAATTAAAATTATAAATCACACGATTACTAATTATTTCCTTTTTGACTTTGGATATCTTGTCTTGGCTTCATTTTCTTACACATTATTCAAACAAAACCCCTGTAGATCCTGTAATAGTTTATTAATTTTCTGTCTCCCCCACCATTATTTATCTGACATTCTGACTATGAAAAGCATTCTTTCTGCAAAACCCTCTTATCTCTCTGTTCATCTTCTTCCATTTCTTTATCATCGAACCCACTGCACCTACAAATTTAAAAGCCTACGACACTCTCTCACACACACTAGCACACACTTCACAGCCATGCAAATCATAAGGCACTCATGATATAATAATCACCTTTTTCCGCCTACCCATCTCAGTATCTACCCTCTTCCCAAAGCCTGAGACTTAATTTCTTTCGATCTTCTTACAATTCAATTACTCCCTTGATCTGTCCAGAATGTTTTCAAGCTCGAAGCAAATGAATATGGGACGTAGAACAGCTGGTTCTCCCATGGCGGCTGATCTTTCTCTGCAGATTAGTACACCTTCCGTATCCAGCTGTACTGATCAGCTCAAAGAATCCTCCACAAGCAGTAATGGAAGCGACCTGAGCCATGAAAATGGATTTCTCACTGCGGGGAAGGGTTTCAGCCATATGCAGATTGAGCCCAACTTGGGTTTAGGGTTTGAAAATAATTTGGCAGGATTGTTGAATCATATCCCTGTGCAGGCTCCAAGAAATTTCCACCATTATTATCAGCCACAGATATGTGGGAGCCGGGAGTTTAAAAGGACTGCAAGGATGGTGAATGGGATTGCTAAGAGAAGCGTTAGAGCTCCCAGAATGAGATGGACTTCAACTCTTCATGCTCATTTTGTCCACGCAGTTGAGCTGCTAGGCGGCCACGAAAGTATGTTAAAACACCTTGAATGAAAAAGTTTAACAAAATCATATAATAAGAATCTACATTGTTGCCTGATTTCGACTGATTAAAGGGTAGAGTTTTTATAAGTTATTCTTGGTTCTCCATGAATATTTGCAGGAGCAACACCGAAATCTGTACTTGAGTTGATGAATGTGAAAGATCTGACTCTAGCCCATGTTAAGAGTCACTTACAGGTAAGCCCTTTTTGCTTAAAATTAAAAAAATGCTCGGAATGGCGTTTTCGATCCCTTTAAAAACTTTTTCTGATTTGCTTTGCATTGTTGCAGATGTATAGAACAGTGAAGAGCACTGAAAGAGGAACAGGTAGCAATTTTTGGAATACATTTTTCTTCACAAAAGAGGTCCCATTTCATTCATTCCCACTATTCTCTCAGCTGTTTGTGCTTGTAATTATGATGGTTCAATGGCGACAAAATTTTCCATAACTCTGCTCCCACTAAGCCTCAAACCCTTGAGTGGATCGTTTCTTCTGACAAAGTATATATTTCCATTGTCTCCACAGTTGAAAATGTTGCAGATCAAGGGCAGACAGATTTTGGGCTGAGATTACAAGTTGGAGGGATTGAAGATGATCAAACGGCTCATGATATTAATACTCACAAAATGTTGATCAGTCCAATGCTTGCTCCACCACCATTGCTACTGTCATCATTGCAACCAAATGCAAATGCATTGCTTGATGCTCAGAGGTGAGTGCATTCTGCAACCCCTTTATTATATTCACTAGTACTACATCTTGTCATCATCCATCTAGCTAGTCAAGAATGATAGGGTGGATCTTTGGTTCCCAACAAACACTTCATCACATGGTGTGATTTTTCTGGTAGTGTGGCCTTATAAATATATAATAGGGGTGCAACACAAAATTTGAGAGTGGCTGAAGGGACTAGATATGGGATGATTTTGTTTTTCAAGATCCACCATTTAAACCATACTTTGGTGGAGTAAAAAATAGATATTGACTGAATACCTACCTATGACAAAGTAAATCTCAGTTTACTTTATATACCGAATGGAAAATATATTGTTTATAAAGAATGTAGGAAAGGTTCCGGGCTATATGTAATTTTTTTCAAGCTTCATCCTTTAAATCCATTAAGTTGTTCTTTTTCTTGGTCCCTCCTCTTTTCGGAAATCATTTGCTAGCCATAATCACTATTAGTTATAATATATGATACATTATTAAAAACTAAATGTTTCAAAATCGAAATGGTTGTGTATTGCAATTAAATCTTTATATGCACCTACGCGAATTTTCTTCTTCAAATTCATATATAGAGTTTTTTCATAATCTTATTTAATCATCTTGTTGCATCCCCACACTTTCTTTTTCCAAGTTAAATGCATCTAGGGATTTCAAGACACCAAACTGAGTATGTATCCGTTTCCCAATTATTAAAGGACGAAAGAGAACAATAGAAGAAACCGCATACTATATTTTTTGGTCAAATGCGACATTTTTCAAATATATATGGAATGGTAAGAACTAATGGATAAGTGATCCGTGAGGGGTTTGATTGATTTGAAATTGATGAAGATGGTTTAGGATTTTAATGTTACTTCTCTGGCTCTATTTTACTTTATTTTATTTTTTGGAAGTAGCTAGTTGTCAATTTTAGGCATGCTAGCTTTTGAAGAATTCTTCAGATCCATTTTAAATGTCCCGAAGGAACAAATATCGAGGTATTTGGTAATAAATTAAAGTCAAAGGAATGGTTGAAATCTCCATAATTGGGTAATAAATAATGTTTAGGGTGCCATTTGGTGTCACTGTAAGGGATCCTATGTTTGAATAAAACCCAAATATTGGCTGGATTTGTTGACTTCATTTCTGGATGGCTCGTACAAAGCCGAGCAAACCAAACAAAGAATTGAATACAATTGAAGTAAAGTTTGAAGCCTAAAGGTTCATATAGTCCTTAATATTATTTCCAAAAAATAAATCGAGTAATATACTTCACTTGAATATACTATATTACTTATCATATGATAGAGATCGAAGTTAACATGACTTAATGTGATTATTTATTAAGTTTTAATTACTACTATGATGATTCTATTAATAAAATGCTATTCATTAGCTTATGGATTTTAATCAGCACGCAGTATGATTTCTCTTATATCCATGCATCACACCTTTTTTACATTTCCCATTGCTAATGAATCTTGATCACTCTCATCAGAATTTCTCAGCCATCAGTTCGAGACGGTGTTCGTGTAACGAGTCGTTCGATTCAAGTATATTCGTCGAGTAATATCCAAGCTGGAGTTGATGTAACAAAGGTACGTAAGATTTCGTACCAAGTAATATACAAATACACTAATCTAGGATTAGCTTAAAAATTTTGACTGGCCACGATATTCATATTTAATTTCCTGTTATCAGCATTTACGTATTTCATCTTCATGATATAGGTGGATGGACTAGAGACAGCCCACAATTTATCTGTAGAAGAGGAAACGTTGAATGATCTCAATCGACCAGTTTCTTCTCAAGATTTGTCGATTAATTTAGAGTTTACCCTAGGAAGGCCAAGCTGGGAAATGGACACCTCTTCTGCGTTGTTAACTCTTTGATTGAATTAATATTCTTATATTTGCCGCTGCCATATGTTTAGGATAATCTAATTTGTTTTTCCCAACGCCTTCATATGTTTTCCATGGCAACAAAAGGTAAAAAATAAAAATAAAAAATGATAAGATTATTTCTGGTGTGATGTATCATATTTTGGGGAAAATATTACGTTGGCCCAGCCAAGTCAGTTAACAAATAAAAAAGTTGAAAGCCCACATATATAAATTTATAATGTAACATTTCACAATATATTTTTTTAAAAAAGATCCTAGGAAATGATCGAATTTGTTGTCACTTAATAATGACGATAACCAATAATTGCACAATTATTCCAATCACATGATAATTATTTTCCATCTGAACTGTCTCGAAAACAACCGACGATCCTCTGCAACAAAAAGCAAATGCAACCATTATGAGTCCTGGCCTAGTCACTAAATCCAGCCGTCCGTAATGTGAACCATCACTGTCGCGAAATCACGTCCGTCGAACTAGTCGTTGGAAATAGGTGTCAAAATGAGAATACATTCCTTACCATTTTTTTTTTCAGGTAAATTGAAAACAGAGCAACTTTGGATAGTATGGTCCAATGGAATAAAATCAATTAAAGTCACA
This sequence comes from Dorcoceras hygrometricum, assembly GCA_001598015.1. Taxonomy (NCBI): domain Eukaryota; kingdom Viridiplantae; phylum Streptophyta; class Magnoliopsida; order Lamiales; family Gesneriaceae; genus Dorcoceras; species Dorcoceras hygrometricum. The sequence goes on from KQ996417.1 coordinate 516,651, forward strand.
CTGAACTATATATTCTTTGTCAATAAAGTGGAGCAAAGTTACATGATAAATAGACATGAAGTATTCTGATCCTGGTCGTAAAAGCTGTGGAGAGCTTAAATTGTTATATTTTTCATATCTAGAGTGTCATTTTGATTCATGCTAGTAACAAGAATCTAAATTTCATCTCCCTCTCCACAATAATATTAACATAACAGCACAACTAGGATTTGTATTAAACCACAGTCTTGTTGGTGTTTGTTTTCCTAATATAGGAAAGTGAAGGGAGTGCTAAAGCTCTGCATCGATGAACTACACTGTAACATTGTGGTCATGAAAGGTTCCCAGGTAAAAGTCCTTCGTCTCAATCTAGCAAGCCCAAATGATCTTGAAACACCATTTTACTCAACCTCTTCTATACCTATTAAAGATGTGCAGAAGTTGCATAGCCAAAATATGGAGCATACGGCACCTGTTAACAGTCCTGAGGACTTGGAAAACCCACAAAAAAAATTTCACTACAAAGAGCTAGAGGAAGCTACAAATTGTTTCTCAGCAACAAATTTTGTGGCAGAAGGTGAATTTGGTTTGTTACACAGAGGAGTTCTAAATAACGGATTGGTTATAGCAGTGAAAAGACTAAAGTTTTCTGAGGCTCAAAGAGAAGATGATTTTTGCAGGGAAGTGAGAATATTGAGTTGTGCCCCGCACAGAAATGTTATTGTGCATTGGTCTCTGCGTTACTGGGAATAAGAGGTTGTTGGTGTATGAATAAATATGCAATAGCTCCTTGGATTTTCATTTGCATGGTATCGTTTTACCCCGTGACTATATCTGCCATGAATGCTATCTATTTGTTCAACTACTAGTTTTGGTGCGTCATAGAGATTTGAATGCACCTGCCTTCATTTTCAGACAATAAAAGGCTTATTCTTGACCAGCAAGTACGCCCGAAAAATTGCTATAGGAACTGCTAGGGTGTTGGGTACCTTCATGAAGGTTGCAGAGTGGGATGTATATAAGAAATTGAGGCCTAGCAACATCCTCTTAACGCATGATTTCGAACCTCTGGTATGTTCAATAAATGTTTAATGTTTAGGTTCATAGCATTCTCTAGTAAGTTTGAATGCATTTTGTATCTGCCCTAGTGTTCCACAACAAACTGATGATTTGGTAAATGTAATGTATTCGGTGTTATTTTCCACCATTCAGTGATAGAGAGTGATGGAGCTGTATACCTACTATCCTAATGGATTGTATTTTACCATACACCCTCACGTATGCGGTTGCAAGTTTATATTGGAACTTTATCTACAATCACCTGAAACAATCATCTTACTCAGGTTGGTGATTTTGGAGTGGCAAGATTAAACAATGAATGGGAGTTTCTGATAGGAACCAAGTTCTTGAAACTTCAGGGTAAATCGCTGCTTCCTAGTTGGCTTCCTATCTAGCAACTATTTTTCTCTCTCTATTGGTTATTGTTAAACCAGCAACACTAGTTCAGCAAATGATACCAGTATCCCGATATCAAATTTGCAAGAAACTTCGGTTGATGTTTTCAGTAGCAAGTGCAGATTTTTGGAGATTGCTTATTTAATGTTCATTTCTTTGTGTTTGATTTTGATGCCCCCATAACCGTCTCGGGATCCGAGGACCGAGCAACTCACCTAAATTCCCGACGTGCTTTACCAAGATCGGACGTCACACAAGGATTTTTTGAGAAGAGCTCGGGAATCATCCTAGGACTTTTCCAAGAGCTCGTTTCACCCAAAGACTACGCAAGGAGCGCTCGGGAGTGGGTCCGAGGACCACGTCGGCCCGAGAAGATCCCTCGATGACTCCGACCCGACGTGCTGGAGAATTCTTCCTAGGTACGTCTTTCCCTATTTAGAGAATCCTAAAACGATACGAAAGGATTTTTTGAGAAGAGCTCGGGAATCATCCTAGGACTTTTCCAAGAGCTCGTTTCACCCAAAGACTACGCAAGGAGCGCTCGGGAGTGGGTCCGAGGACCACGTCGGCCCGAGAAGATCCCTCGATGACTCCGACCCGACGTGCTGGAGAATTCTTCCTAGGTACGTCTTTCCCTATTTAGAGAATCCTAAAACGATACGACTTTTCTTGTTTACGCAACAAGAACCCCGAAGATCACGGAGAGGATCTCGCACGCCCGAGATCTCCGCTCTACCCTACCGACTTAGTCCCTTTATAAATATCAGGTTTGCTCCCTCATTTTACACACACTCATTCTTACACACTTTTGCACACAGCTCATATTGTGCTCTCGTTTTGTCTCACCCGTCGCCTGACTTAAGCATCGGAGGGACTTCGCCGGACACACTTCTGGCGCCCTCTGACCAGTTGTTTGTGGTTGCAGACGCCAAGGAGAACGCAAATCAGTCCCCCAGTTGCCCGACGTGATCGAGCTCCTCGATGTGGTGGTATTAGCTCTCGACTGAGCTTAATTTGGCTACATCAGATTTATTTCCTTAGGAGTCTTGCCTCATAATGCTTCTCTGATAGAAAAATGACAGAGAAAGTTGAAATCTATGCCTTTGGCCTTATACTATTAGAGCTCATAACGCGCCAGCGAGCTCATGATATTCCTTATTGTATGGAGCATCGGATTTTGGTGGATAATATTCATGCTTTATCTACAATCGAACCAATTCATATATTGGCACACAAGCATCAATTGCTGGATCCACACTTGGCCTTACACCAAATTCAAGGTTTACCCTATGAGCTTCATGCAAGAGGATGGGCTGCCCCATTGTGCCTACAGCAAGATCCTGAGTCCTGACCTGAGGCCGCCTATGTCAAAGGTTCTACTCCTTTGCCTTTCACTCGCCGTAGTCTTTAATATGTTGTTTGGACAGAAGACGAGTTTACAGGTGAATATAAGTAGTTGAGATGATAGAAGGAGGAAATCAGGTCAAATCCCTGTCTCTGGACATGGCTTCGGTTAGTTGTAGAAGTGGGCACTTGCAGGAATCCTTAAAATTCACAACCCAAATCGAAAATGATGCAAAAAACGCATGCTTTCTTACTGAGAAGTCAAACTCCTTTCTATGCACGAAGGTAACTAGCCTGGATGAACCTGAAATTGACATGACCCTTCTGTTCGAACATTTCGTACCTGAAGTGTAATGTCCTTGTGCACAATTATTTTTCTTGTGTATGGGAAATCTATTCTTCTGTTGTAGTCTAATCCGGTGAAACGAACAGTTCAATGCTATGGGGGTTGGAAGTTGATGGTGACCACTCAGTTGACGCAAGCTGAATAATGGCAAGCACTCAATTCTTGAAGAGGCCGGACCAATCTTTTCTGTCGTATATAAGTCAATGTTCATTCTAAGAATGGGAATAAATGTAGATGCAGGATGCTGTCTTCGTTAAAATGATTGCGGCAATCTCAGAGAAGTTATTGTCGGTGCCAAAATTTCAAAATGGTTTGTGACCGTTGTATATAAATAACATTATGAACAGCTGATCGTATGTGTTAGCGCTCTATCTTCTTAAAACCAATAATATTGATGTTTGGACAGTTATAGCCATGAAATCTCCATTTATTCGATCAAATGAAAACAGTATTATCCTATGTCTTACAACTTATAATCAAATAAAAAAAATTATAATCATGCAAGTAATACAGTCATTAACCATAGTAGTTCCTCATACCAACATTCCGGGTAATTAACTCGTAAATTACAGATAGTTCCCTCCTTCATGTTCCCATCGATTGGAGAAATGAAAATCCAAAACCTTATGACAAAGATCACACAAACTCAGTACTTGGCAGATGGTATTGATTCCCAGTTAAAATTGCCCTCATTCTGCTGCATCAAAGCCATCTGCTGCAAATCCGGCGCCGTCTCGGACACACTCCACACCTTCACCGATTTATCAAGGCTCCCACTATACACCACCCACTTCTTGTCTCCGGAGCTGGCTGATTCCTTGTCCTCCTCTACGGCCAGACACTTCACCGGCCCCGTGTGTCCCGTCAGCACAGAGAGGCAAGTGTGCACAGCCCCTTCCCTCCTCCATATGCATATAGTCTTATCAGCAGACCCGCTGAAAACCAGATTCCCAGCAGCTGCCAAGCAAAGAACAGCAAGTTTGTGACCCTTGAGCACGCCTCCGTGTGACAGCTGCTTCTCCAGTTCCCAGAAATTCACTATCCCATCTGAAGACCCGCCGTACACGATAGAACCAGAGCTATTGACAGCCAGTGCTGTGACTGCAGATTCTTGGCTGAGAAGTGTCTGTGTTAGTACATGCCTCACAACCTTACCATTTTGTCCCTTTTCCAGACTTTAACGGTCCCGTCTGCAGAGCCAGTGTAGACGGTGCCATTGATGCTCGACACGACAGAGTTAACAGCATCGTCGTGTGCCTTGACCGATTCGACGCATTTCGAATTCTGCACCCTCCACACCTTGAAAGTTCTGTCCCACGAAGCAGAGTAGAGCAGCCCCGTTTCTTGATCCATGCTTAAGCAAGAAATGGCATCTGTATGTTTGATCCAAATCGCTGTCCTCTTGCGTTTAACCTCCACGTAGTTTTTCGGCCTGATCGAGGCTTTGAAAATGTCGAAGAATGTAGGGAAGGTGCCACAACGTTTGTGCAAACTAGGATCTTTAGAATTGATCTTCCACACACGAACCTTCCCATCTTGATGTCCAGTGAAAATCTTATCACCACATATGATAATGGCCTTAACAAGGCCGCTGTTGGATTTGAAAGCTGAGAACTCTTGCATATTTTTCCAAACACGGATGTTCTTGCTGTCCGAGCCGGTGTAGAGGATGTCGTTCTTGGCCGCTAGGGAATAGATGTGGCCCTCTTCTCGAACGAGGGAACAGATAAGCCCGTTTTGAGGAACGTTCTGAGACGAGTTTTCCGAGAAGTTAGACCAAGGGGACTTGGCAAAGGGTGAGGTTTGGTTCCATGGAGACATCATCATGGGCGATCCCTCACAACTGAGGCGGTTGGCGTCATAGGCCGAGAAGTTGCTGTTTCGCATGGCGAAATCATCCACATCGTTAGAGGCCGCCGATGAGGACGATATGTGGGAATGGTTGTTGTTGTTGTTTTCTTCCAACATTGTTGAGTTTGCTTGATCTTCTATCATACTCTTGTTCATAAGGTGGATACAGTATGGATCATGCACAAAGAAAAGAGTACGAGAATCAAGAAGGAGGGTGGCCTATGGTTTGGGAAATTGATGAGAATGTGATGATTGTGGTGTGGAGATTGTGAGTGGAACAGAGGATTTGTAGGGAGGGACTAAAGGCGGGAGACGAATAAGGAGAATTTATAGAATGGGAAATAAAATTTAAGGGTATGGCAACATGTGGTCTTCACATTTATGGGGGATTAGTGAATTACCCTGATTGTTGGTGGTAAATATTTTAATTTTTTTCTCTTTTTTTGTGTTCTATATTTTGTCATTATATGATTTGATTTTCCTTGGCCGTCTATATGTGTAACTTTAACGGAAGTGCTACAATCACCTTTAATTTGTTATCAAACTTCTATACATGTATATATAATACACACAAGGGATAAAATAATAAGATTTCAGGATATAATTAATGTAAATTTCAATATAGTTTTTCATATCCTTGAATAACAGTTACATTTACGTAAGTGATATTCTTGTAATACAATTTTTATATCCAAAGTCACCGCCAACTATAATCTGTCAAAATATAAAATTTCGGCCTCGCAATCTAATCTTATCTAATTACAGAAGTTACAGAATTGATTTGTTAAAAAAAGGCTCATTATGAAAAAAAAAAACAGTCCAGGTAGCGTATTGACGTGAGACAGAAATTTGCCCAAAACCTTATCTCAAACTTCATAACATATTGTAAGGGGAAAGGGATTGGAGGCCGTTCATATGTATGTACTTCCTTTAATCATCACTTTGCTTGAACGGTTATTTATTTGACATGTGTCAAATGTGCTTACGAAATCATCCAGCCTTGTCGCATGAATATTGGTGATAGTTTTCAACAGAAATTTACATTCGGCGTATATAGCGCTAAATCTTCGAATCAAAGCTAATGGAACGAAAGATTAAATATGAGTTTACAAGAACAATTCGGAATGAATCTAAATTGAATTTGCTCAGATAAGATCGCTAGCATAAAACAGCTCATAATAGAAAATCAGATCTGGACTATTTGATCAAATCAGATTACGAAAAGTCAACAAGACTCAAATGAGTAGACTGGATTACAATGGTCAAACAAAGGCAACTCAACTTAGGCAATAAAATCAGATATTGGTCAACTTAGCTTTCGGAAAAGCAATATATCGCAAACTTAATATCAGTTCAGAAAAATAAACAGATCGTGAACTTAGCTCAATAACAACTAACAATTTAGAAGAGTTCCTTAGTGTAAAGCAATACAAAATATCTAAAGTAACATCTAGAAACATAAACTCATAAGCTGCTTGTAGTAGCCCCAACGAAATATGATATGATATGATATGATAGAATTTATAAAAGATTGTATGATTTTAAAAAAAGGAGTTGAATAGAGAATAATATTTGATAAAAATAATATGTTTGGTTCGGTTGATTAAATTTGAGATAAAATGTTAACATATATTTTTAACTTTTATAAACATTAATAAATATTATAGAAGTTAGAAGATATGTGATAATATTGTCATTTTATATTAATGATTTGACTGATTGAGATAAATAATTAACTTGATTGATGTGAAATAAATATATATTGAGTTGATTGATGCAAGATAAATAATATTTCAGTCAAATATGACATATGATATAATTATTAATTATATGGTTAGACTAATATTAAGGACAATAAGGTGACAAGCTAAGAATAATAATTAATTCCAATTAAGGACAATAAGTTGACAAGCTAACAATAATACTTAATTTGATTTTGTTGGTAAATATCCAATCTGTCATGTATCCATGTTAGTTCTTTCTTAATTAGGCGCATTGAATAACAAATGGAGGATTTATTTAAAATTACTTAAAAGCTGAATTCATCACAAAATATTTGTAAATATATGAACCGTTAGTAAAATTACGCCCTAGATAATAGATATTGTAGTAAATATGACCATATAAAGAGAAGCATAGGGGGCTGGTAGAAGATATGATCAAACCCTATTGAGAGCATATTGTCCTTTCTTTTAAGTAAATACATTTGGTTTTGGCCAATCTAACCTTTTATATGACGGGTTTTTTTTTTAAAATAATATAAAAAAAATTCACAATTCCGAAAATATAACGATTTGGACATGTTTCCAAATTTATATCAGAATCCGGGGAATGAAGTCCCGGATTCTTCTGTATATATATGCCCGCTTTACTAATTTCTCATATCCATCGTTTATTCTTTCCTCCTCCTTCAGCACCCTCTTTTCCTTCACCAGTGTGTCTCCTTCCTCTTTTCGATCAACAGCGTTCCTCTCAGGTAATTTTTTTTTGTTTATTATTTCTGTTTAATAATTAGGTAGGTTTAGTTTAAGTTTTTTGTTTATTATTTATGTTTAATAATTAGATATATTTAGTTTAGGTTATATGCACAACTGTACAAGATGATTTTTTAAAAATTTTCCAGATTGAATTTGTTTGTTAATATTTGATAGTTTGCCTTTTCTTTACGTGTAATATATCCCACTGGCTTAATTCTAAGGTGAATTAGTGTTCCAAAACAGAATAATTTGGGATATAAATAAGTGGGGCATTTGGGTGTTTCACTGTTTTAGTGCTTCAGGAATGGATCTGCCTAACGATGAATACATTGTTTAATTTATGATGTCAGCTTAATATTCAAAATTTCGAGATTTCATTGAATTAAAATCACGGCATATGAAAATCAAAAAAATAAAATAAAATAAAATTGTTTGTCCTTTATAGATCCAGAAGGAAAATCTAACAAAATTTTCTTCTTCGGTCGCAGACGGTATATAATGATCCCAATCATGATATGTAGACGTCCCAGCTTCTTCATCATGTGCCACGTCGTCATCATGTGCCACGTCGTCATCTACTGACAGTGTCTCGACATACAGATAAAGACAGTCTAATGTGGGCAGATCAAGCATAAATTGTAGACTATCATCATCTGTTATGTGCACATGTTCTTCAATGTAGCTAGCCATCATATTATAAGAATATTTCGTTGACAGTTTAATGTGAAACTCCTGTGGGTTGATCGTAAGCATTCGTTGAACATCATATATCAATTGAGAAAAGGTAATCGAACGAGATATTCTCATCGGCCTAGTTGCTGGAATACTGTATCCAACCCTCCCATCAGCAACAACAACGTACCCTCCATAGTAGATCAGAACATTCACACTAGCCATTTCTGTGTAAAGAAAAACTATATTTAATACAGAGAAAAATTATATTTAATAAAAGAAAATTGCAATTTATCACCACTTTATATGAAATAATAATCAATATTGACATAATTTATATATATAAAAGCAATTAAAATATTAACCACCATATTTATGAAAAAAACAACATATTAAAAATTAAAAAAATAAAAAATAAATATTGAAACGATTTCTCGCCACTTTAAATTAAAATAACTAATTTCAATTTAAAATTTGGAAGTATAGCATTTACATCTCCAAAATAAAGTAAATACGAGTTTTTGTAAAATTCAAATAACATTAATTTGCTTCCTTAGACAAAGCAACGCCCATCAGTGAGTCCAGCCGGTACAAGCCATTTTTAAGCCGGTCTATGAATGACTCTCTTAGATCTTATATTAATATGTCAAATCAGAATTACTATTCAACTAGTGAAAACCTTAACAAGCCAAAATTTAATTTATGTAATCTCATTTACAATATATATGATAAATCCTAAAAAAATTAAATATGCATAATAATTACCTTTTACTCCGTGATATGCAGAACCAGTATAACGACTTCGATCAGATTGAGGGCCGAGTGTTTGATTTGGACAAAGGATATTAACGAGGGGCGAAGGATTTGATTTAAGTAAGGACGATACCAATTGATTTATTACGAGAGAATCAATTGTTGTGAGCGAGTTTTGAAGGAAATGAGGCGCAGTATTTATAGGCAAAGGAATCCGGAGTTTAAATATCCGGATTCAAAAATATCAGCAAAAAAAAAAATCTTCCTTCTGAATTCGGGAGTTGAAACTCCGGATTCATTGTACACCGTAAAAAAAAAAATCTTCCTGCTGAATCCGTGAGTTTAAACTCACCGTTAAAAAAAAAATTCTGTCAGAATCCGGGACTCTGAGTCCCGGATTCTATAAAGAAATATTAAAAAAAAAATTTGTCAGAATCCGGAGGTTGGAACTCCGGATTCTGACACGTTATAAAAAAATTAAAAAAAAAGAAAATTTTTGTCAGAATCCGGGACATGTAGTCCCGGATTGTTATAAAATTGGAATCCCTGCAAAACTGTTACCTTTTGGAACTTTGTTTTGGTTTTTATATTATTTTTAAAAAAAAAAACCTCTAGTTAACGGTCTTTTAGCTCTGAAATGCTGTAAAATGAGTATTTTCTTCCTTTTTAAAAAATAATCCTATTTCAGAAATTAAAAATATATAATATTTATCTGATGAAATTGCAATGTTATCATTCTAGAGTCTCACCAACAGCACAAGGCACAGTCAATCATGAAAAAGTTTTTCCTTTTTGTCTCTGTGCGTTGGCTTTGAACCAGTCTTTTCCCTTCAAAGTCTTGTCATAGGATGTCCCCATTCTTCCTATGTAGTCTTTGGGGGCTTTTTGTTATAATTAATGTAAAAAAAATTTAAATTACAAAACTAAGGTATTTTGAGGGACTTACAAAAATACCGCAAAACGTTCTTCCAGACAGCGAACGGTGATAATGGTCCGCCTTTCAAGAAGCGGACCATCAATAAAAAAAAATTTGTAGAGCGTCCGGATTCTATAAAGAAATATTAAAAAAAAAACATTTGTCAGAATCCGGAGGTTAGAACTCCGGATTCTGACACGTTATAAAAAAATTAAAAAAAAGAAAATTTTTGTCAGAATCCGGGACATGTAGTCCCGGATTGTTATAAAATTGGAATCCCTGCAAAACTGTTACCTTTTGGAACTATGTTTTGGTTTTTATATTATTTTTAAAAAAACCTTTATATGACACTTTCTCACTTTTATTTGATTAAGGAAAATACATAATAGCATCACATGGATGTCACAAAGTTTCAGCCAATGAGAAAAAATACTGTTTTCCTAAGCAAACTTTTGGAAGTTGTACTTGTTTAGGACATGTCTCGGACTCGTCGCTCCAAGTGTCAAACTCCAATTACATGTTTCTTTTTATATATAAATTGATCGAATAATTCATTCATTTCTTTCCCTTCAATATTTCGGAGTTGTAAGTTCAAAGTAGTAAGTTTGTCATTATTTTCACTTAATTTATGATTTCTTTTAAGACTATGGCATAACGTCTGAAAGATTATATAATCTAAATATTATGGACGTGATCTTATAGATAACATGTACGCACATCAAGTCAATATTTTGATGAAAAATGACTGTAAATCGATTCACCGAACCAATAATGTAACTAAAAGTTTGTAGGACTAAGAAAGCAAATTATCAAGTTACAAAATCAACATTGTAATAAGTGTCTTGAGTTCTTCAAGTGACAGATACAAATCTATTTTAATTTTTTATCGTCAAAACAGAATCAAGATTTAAATAAGTAAATAATTATTAATCAATCACAGCTGAACATATACACGTGTAACCTTTTATATGCTTGCCTTTTTCTCTCAATTATCATTTAAACAAAGCCCTGTGTTAGCTCTCAGTTAATTAGTTTTCCACTTGTTAATTTCTGGCTTCGTCTTCTACAATTGCGAGTGGGGTAAAAGCAGCATTTCGATTTTCTCTAAATGACTAAACACATTTGTATCATGAAATTGGCCGACTGTTGAAAGAAAGAAATAAATTATTTCATCTTCTCCATTATATTGATTACTGTAAGGGACAAACAATAATTACAATGTTAAACATACCAAGGATCGGGGAAAATTATAATCTTTTATCTTGTAATTTGCATTTACTTTTGTTTTTCACCAATTTGCATTATGATGCCCCCCACGTGCCCGAGGTCCTTGACGTGGAGATAGCTCTCGGCTGAGATTAATTTGGCTACATCAATTGACGCCGTCTGTGAGAAATCGAAGAAGAGAAAAGATAAGATGCGACCAAAGAGGACCAGAGCTCAGGGTACTGGGGAGACTAGCAACACAGAGAGTATTACTCAGGGGTCGGAGAACACCCCCCCCCCCCCCTCCCGATCAACAAATAGAGGAGATCAGGAAGTTGCGTGAGGAATTAGAAAATCTGAGGAAGGAAAGAGGCTCGGCGCCTCCTCCCCCGCCTGCTCGGGAGGTGCCATTCTCTGTTGAGGTGTTGGATGCCGAGCTGCCCCAACACTTCAAATATCCGAATGTGGGAGAATATGACGGGATGGGAGATCCCGAGGAGCATCTATCCCGATTTGAGAACGCTGCGCTTCTCCATCGATATTCTGACCCTATCAAGTGCAGGATTTTTCTCACCACTCTGGTCCGAGCTGCCCAGCAGTGGTTCAACCTCCTGCCAGCTGGGAGTATCAAGTGTTTTCAGGACTTCAGCCAGGCGTTCCTGCATCAGTTCGCTAGCAGCAAGAAACAGCCTCTGACTACCTTGAATCTGTTTACGGTGAAGCAGAAGGAGCAGGAGACGCTTCAGGAGTACATTCGACGCTTTAACAGAACTATCATCGAGGTGCCATCTGCTACGCTCGACCTCCTGATCGGGGCGTTCACCCAGGGATTGGGAGGGGGTGATTTCTTCAAATCACTGGTCAAGAAGCCCCAGAAGACATTTGATGAGCTTCTGACCAAGGCAGAAAAGTATGTCAATGTTGAGGAGATACAGTCCTCGAGGAAGAATGAACAAAGGCCGCCACCTCGGGCTGGTTGGGATGCTCGGGTGGAGAGACCCCAGCCGAGGCCGGTTAGACAGGACCCCCTTTGCTGTTGGGGGAGTTTACTGCTCGAACACCTTTGAAAGTGAGCAATGTTCGAGCTCTGGAAATTTGTGATGAGAGGAAAGTTGTACAGCGACCTCGGGGCAGTGATGGGGCCCCGAGGAATCATAAGTCAGATAAGTTCTGTGATTTTCACATTATGATCACACTACTGCAGAGTGTCGACTTTTGGATCAAGAATTGGAGCGTATCCTTCAGAGCAATCCCGACGTGCGCGCGGCACTGGTAGAGGATAAGCCACGTCGATGGGAGAAAAGGCCTCGTCGGGAGGACAATGGGCAATACAATAACCGGGTCCCTGGTTGGGAGAAGGCACCTCGGGGGCAAGATCAGCAGCGTAACCAAGGGGATCGGAGGACACCTCAGCCCCGAGAATTCATTAACATGATTTCAGGAGGACCTACTGATGGGGACTCTAATAGGACAAGAAAGACACGGTGTCGTAGGATGGAAGCTAGTGGAGGTCAGGGAAAGACGCTCGGGGCCTACCATCTCCTTTGGCCCCGAGGACCTACCTCGGGATGTTGAGCCACATAATGACACGTTGGTCATCAGGGCTATGATTGCTAATTATGAAGTGGCCCGCATCTTCGTAGATTCTGGGAGTTCAGTCAATGTATTCTTCAAGAGCGCCGTGGATCAGATAGATCTTGGGAATATCGCATGGAGCCTGTGAACACACCCCTGTATGGGTTCACTGGGGACTATTTACAGCCGGTGGGAGCTGTTCAGTTGCCTATGTCGCTCGGCTCGGGCGAATACAGGAAGACCAAGGTGGTGGAGTTTACTGTTGTAGATGCACCTTCTTCTTACAACGTCATTCTCGGGAGGTCAGCCATGGCTGCGTTCTCGGCTGTGGCCTCGGCCTTGCACCAGAAGATCAAATTCCCAATGGGGGATTCAGTAGGGGAAGTCATCGGGGACCGTAAGATGGCGAGGTTCACAATACAGCTTCTCCACTCTCAACTCGTCAAGGTGGCTAAGTCCCGAGCTCAAGACCATCCTAGGCTCGGAAGGACAGAGGTGTGAATTTGGTTGGAGAGGATTTTCAGTTGACTACGGAGGATGAAGAAGAAGAGGTGGTCCTCGTTCCTCCAGCCGGGATTGTGAAAATTGCTAAGTCCCTTCCCGAGGAGGTGCGAGGACAGTTGATTCAGTGTCTGGAGAAGAATAGAGATGTATTCTCCTGGTCCCCGTCCGATTTGAAGGGGGTCAAGCGTGAAGTAATGGAGCATCGGTTAAATATCTCCTCAGGTTCCCGACCAGTTATTCAAAAACGGAGACACTTCGGGCCCGAGAAGGACGCCGTGATCAGAAGTCAGGTCGAGGACCTGTTACAGGCTGGCCATATCCGGGAGGTACACTTTCCTACTTGGTTATCTAATGTTGTATTGGTACCTAAGGCGACTGGGAAATGGAGAATATGCGTCAACATTCGGGATCTGAACAAGGCCTGTCCCAAGGATTGTTGCCCTCTCCCGAGGATCGATCAGCCCGTCGACTCCACCTCGGGCCACGAGTTGCTCAGCTTTCTGGATGCTTATCAGGGTTACCATCAGATACCACTGGCCGAGGAGGATCAGCGAAAGGTCAGTTTTATTACTGCTGATGGAACATTTTGCTATGTTGTTATGCCCTTCGTGCTTAAGAATGCAGGGGCGATGTATCAGAGGCTGATGGATAAGGTGTTCAGAGAACAGATCGGAAGAAACGTCGAGGCATATGTCATCGACATCTTAATAAAGTCTCGGGAAGAGAAGTGTTTTATATCTGATGTGGAGGAGACTTTTCATACTCTGCGAATTTATCAAATCAATTTGAATCCAGGCAAGTGTCTATTCGGAGATCGGACGGGGAAATTCTTGGGCTACATGGTGACTCGTCGGGGAATCGAAGCCAACCCCGAGAAGGTGCGAGCCCTAGCGTCAATGTGTCCACCTCAGAATATTCAAGAGGTACAGAGGTTGACAGGGAGGATTGCTGCTCTCTCCCGATTTATCTCAAGGTCGGCTGACAGAAGTCTTCCTTTCTTCAAAATACTTCGCAGAGCTAAGCAGTTTGAATGGAACGAACACAGTGAGAAAGCTTTCCAAGAATTGAAAGAATATCTGAAAGTGTTGCTCGTTCTCAATAAGCCCGAGCTCGGGGAGCCATTATTTGTCTATCTGACGGTTACTCCGCAAGCGTCCAGTTCAGTGCTAGTTCGGGAAGAAGGACAGATGCACCAGCCTATGTATTTCGTAAGCCATACTCTAAAGGGTGTTGAGCTGAATTACACTACGCAGGAGAAGCTGGCTCTGGCTCTGGTTATCACAGCTCGGCGCCTCAGGCCGTATTTCTTATCTCATCCGATCACAGTGCTTACTACTCGGGCAGATTGTCTCTCATCCCGATACTTCTGGAAGACTTGTTAAGTGGGTTACCGAGCTCAGTGAGTATGACATATAGTTTAAGCCTCGGGCGGCCATCAAGGCACAAGCATTGACAGATTTTTTGGCGAAAACAGTGTCCCTTGAGCAGGAAGAGAGGTGAAAAGTGTATGTTGATGGGTCTTCTTGTTCCTCGGGGAGTGGCGTTGTAGTAGTCATGGTGTCCCCCTGGGGGGAGGAAACAAGCTTGGCAATTACTCTTGATTTCAAAGCCTCCAACAACGAAGCCGAATATGAGGCCTTGCTCATCGGACTCCGAGCTGCAAAGAACATGGGGATAGTTCGGGTCCTGCTCTATTCTGATTCCCAGTTGGTGGTCCAACAGAGCAATGGGAGGTTTGACATTAAGAACGAGAAGATGATGAAGTATTTGGAGGCGTTGAATAAGTTGACAGAGGCCTTTTTCGAGGTGGTTCTGGAGCAGGTACCTCGAGAAAACAATGAAAAGACAGACAAACTTGCGAAAATGGATAGCTCTCTTGCTCCATCCTCGGGGAAGGAGGTACAAGGGAAAGAATTATTGTCACAAGTATATCAGGTCGGGCAGAATCAGGGGGAGGTGCCTCCGGCAGATTGGCGGCATGATATCTTGGAATATATCTTGCGAAGAGTGGTGCCCGACGACCCACGACGTGCTCGAGAACTCAAACGTCGAACACTACGCTTTGTTATATTGGATGATAAGTTATACAAGAGGTCTTTCTCGTGGCCGTTGCTGAAGTGTCTGGGTCCCGAGGAGGCCAAATACATTCTGAGGGAGATTCATGAGGGGTGTTGTGGCAATCATCTCGGCGCGATTGTTCTGGCTCGGAAGGCCACACTTGCAGGTTTCTTCTGGCCTACTATGCAGTAGGATTCTACTGCCCTTGTCCAATCTTGTCAGGGCTGCCAGAAACATGCTAATCTCCAAAAGCAACCTGCCAAGCCCTTGAAGACTATTATCTCCTCATGCCCATATGACCAGTGGGGCATAGATATTGTGGACCTTTCCCACCAGCTGGAGGACAGAGGAAGTTCTTATTGGTTGCTGTGGATTACTTCTCTAAATGGGTAGAAGCCGAGCCCTTAGCCAGAATATCCGAGGCCGAGGTGTTAAGATTTCTGTGGAAAAACATTGTCTGCCGTTTTGGAATACCTCGGCGACTTATCTCTGATAATGGAAGACAGTTCTGTGGAGCTAAAGTTCGGGCATGGTGTCAGGAATTTAAATCGAGCAAGTCTTTACCTCGGTGGCCTATCCTCAAAGCAATGGACAGGTAGAGGTCACCAACCGAACCATCGTACAAACCCTCAAAGCACGATTGGAATCAGCTCGGGGAAGATGGTTGGATGAACTGCCTAGTGTTCTTTGGGCTTATCGGACGACTACCCGAGCAGCTACTGGTGAAACACCCTACTGCATGGTGTATGGTACAGAAGCACTTCTGCCAGCTGAGATCGGTCAGGACAGTCTTCGGGTTATGGAGTATGCGGAAGATAACGCAGATGTGCGTGGCCTCGAACTGGACCATCTGGAGGAGAGAAGAGCTCGAGCAGCAGTTCGCTTATCAGCTTATCAGAGGAGAATGGAACAGGCCTACAACAAAAGAGTTCGGCCTCTGAAGTATGAGCTGGGAGACCTCGTCTGGAAGAAGATATAGTATCAGGGTGACAGAGCAAAGCTGGATCCAAAGTATGAAGGGCCATACAAGGTGGTCGGGAAAGCTGGAGTCGCTGCTTATTATCTGGAGGATGCACAAGGGAAGCGAGGACGTCAATTATCAAAATATGCACAAAAATGGAATGAATGACATTCGAATTTTGTGATATCATCGGAATACCCCGTCGCGTGCCCAAGGATAAATGCGAAAAGAGAGAGAGATCGGTAAAAATATGAAATTTCATTAAAGATCAAAAGATTACAACGGAAGAAAACTAAGGCTGGGGGAGTTCGAGGGGTTGGCGTAGGCGCCGTCCCCTCCCTCTCCCTCTTCTTTCTCTTCCTCTTCCTCCTCTTCTTTCTCGACTTCCTCTTCGTCGCCCACCTCGACCAAGGCTTGCTGCACATCGAGGAAAGAAGTGGGGTGCTCCTCCTCGGGATAACCGTTGGCACGGAACTGGGCCAAGCAGCCCCAGAAGCCGTCCTTGAAGTAGCCCCAAGCCTTCTTCGCTAATAGGACGTCGAACTCAGGGGACCTCAAGAACTCCTCCTTGGCCTCGCTCTTCAGCCGCTCGGCCTCTTGCCCCGCCCAAGCATTGGCCTTCTCGAGCTCAGCCACCAGGGCTTCCCTCTTGATTGCCCGAGCTTCCCTCTCGGCCACCAGCTCGGCCTCCAGCGCCTCCCTCCGGGCCTTGTCCACCTCCAGCTCCC
>KQ996418.1:0-21711 GCA_001598015.1 Dorcoceras hygrometricum
TCGGTTCTGGTCGTGGACCGGATTGGCGATTATCTACCGCAATCTACCAAGAAGATCCGGGTTCATGTAATTCCGGTTGGAGCCAGGCACAAGTGCCAGCAAGGTATTCGTTTTGAACGCCCTATGCATGACGATTATTGAATTGTTGTTTTTCGTATTGATCGTCTCCCGGCCTCTATTCTTTTGTTCTTCCGCTGCCTTGTCGGGGGGCGGATCCGGATCCCCAACATGGACAACCAGACGCTGTTTCAAAATACAAAAGCTGGACAGCCAGTCGACCGGACGCTAAAATCAATCACAAGGCAAACCATCGACTGGTCCTCAAAACGGAGTCGCACCAATTTATCCAGACGACGTCGCATAGGATGCTCACTCCTTAATACCAGATGCTGGTCATCCAGATGCAAAACACAAAACAACGCACAACGCTTCCCTCGTCTGGTACCAGTCGCAACGTACCAACACAACCAGTCGCAAGCACAGGAGCGCTGACCCGTGTTGACCATAGCTCTCGACTGCTCATCCAGACGCAACAACTCCTCGCATAAAACCAGTCGCAGCTAAAGTGCACGACCAGTCGCAATATACGAAACACCAGTCGCAACATCTCAAACGACGGCGTTTCATGCCCTGCGCTACCAAAACAAGATACGACTGTTTTCGCCACCGACCAGCTTTCGCCTCAAAAACTCAAAAACACGAAAGCATCCAGAATTGTTCTAAACACGAAATGGAACCCGAAAAATGTAACTCAAACCTCAAAACAGAGATCTAAAACCAGCAGAACCTCTATATAACGATTCATTCCAACTATAATTCTCAATTACAAATCCAGGTCTCACATGCACAGTCTCGAACAGATTTATGTTGCACATAAATCTGTTTGAATCGTTTTAAAATATAGGATTCAGTTCTGGTGTTTCCGCATGATTTTTAAATCATACCAGATCTGTCTCCGGTGCTCTGTTTATTTTAGATGTTCAAGAACATTGAGCTATTGCAACTCGTTTATAGCAGCGCAAAATTTTTAATCACTCATTTTAAATCAGCGGCTGCTAAGTTTCCTTTGAAAACAGGGACCCAACAATTGGTATCAAATCAGGTTGTTCTTGAACGAGCACTAATTTTAAAACTCATGTGCTATGTTTTTAATTTTTTAACTGTTTTGAGAAGCTTGTTTATGAAGGCCAGTTGATCTATTTTAATATAGAACCGATTTTATTTTGATGAACTGTCACGGGATGCGCGAGTCCCGTGCGGATGCCAAGCTTCTATTTTCGTTGTGCTGTAAGATCACTTGGAGAGAGGCTCGGTGACAAGCACATGGGACGAAATAGAAGTATGAAAATCTGAGATGTTCTCTGTTTACTGGTTCTGCATACATAAGTAACTCAGTAGCACATTGTTATTTGAAACAATATTTCGATGCTCTGATTTGTTTTAAATGTTCTGTTTTGCGGAATTTTAGCTGGTGCCAAAATCTTTGTTTTTAAAATGTTTTGAGCTTATGTTATAAAAGACAGGGAGAGTGGCGCCGCTGTCTTTGTTAATTTGAGCTATGCATCAGTTTCGTTTTCAAAATCATATAGCTCTTGCATACGATGCTTCCCAAAAGCTTGGTTTTGTTTTTAAATTTAAAACTCCTGCTGTTACGTTGTTTTTGTTGTAACAGTGTAGGGAGAGTTTTTGTTTTAAATATCGGGAAGACCCAGATTTCGATCTCTTTTTTATTCCCACAAAAAGGGAGAGAATTGTTAGAACATGCATTGATTATTTAAGGTTTTGTGTAAATAAAAAAGGGAGAGATTGATGGATCTGTTTTGACAGATCCTAAATGTATTTTGAATTACACAAAACCTATTTATTGTGTTACTAATGTCTCTACTAAATGTGCAGATGTTAGCTGGATTTACATCAGAAGAAGCTGAAGCTGATACCGTAGCAGACCAAGGGCTGAAAAGAGTAAATCGTATTTTCGGAGGCCTAAACGAAGGAATTTGGCCAAAAACGGAGGAGGGGAACCAGCTGGAACATCTAAGTGGACCATCGATGATGATGTAATCGGTGACGTCATCTTAATCAGCAGATGAAGAAAGATCAGTTGGTGCGAAAAGACCAGCTGGAGCGCTAAGGAGAAGATGAACCAGCTGGAGCGAAAATAACCAGCAGGAACGCTAAATCAGCAGATGCTCTTTGCGATGGTATGACCAGCAAGAAGCTACAGTGCATTCAGTCGAGAGCTTTTGAAGTTAGCGATAGCAAAACGATGTCGTTTGAATAAGTTGATACAACAGCGTTTTTCCTTCGCGCTAAAGATTCAGCAGATGGTCTTGTGATGATAAAACCAGTAGGTACATCTTCTAAGAATGACCAGCAGGCAGCTACAGTACATCCAGACACAGCAGTAGTGAAGTATAATCAACCAGTCGAGGATGCATAGCAAACGATGTCGTTTGAATAAGTTGATACGACATTGTTTGATCTAACCAGTCGTTGGGAAATCCAATCGCAAGCATTTCACGACCAACGATTGGACAACCAGCTGCAAGTACATCCAGACGCAATCAACAGTACATTCAGACGAGAGCTACAGTAGACCAGCTGTTGATATGCATCCAGTCGCAAGATGATGTACCAGTCGCAAGAACTTCAAGATCAACGTCTGGAAAACCAGTCGCAGCACAATGGAAAGAAACTACCAGTCGACTGGATTGCAAAGGAGCGAAAACCAGACGCAGAAAAGAAACAGCTATTGCGCGAAGTGTTGTGACAAAGAAAAGACAACAGCTGAGCGAACAGCTGTTGAACAATTTTTTGGAGAATCTTAAGCCATTCAACGCAATCAACGCTCAAGATGGAAGAATCAATGGCTGAGATTAAGTCGTGCATATTTTCTGGAATTAAGGGAACAAGATTTGTACTATTCTGGGAAATAGTACAATTTACAGAGGAGCATTGCACGCATTTGGAAAGACAACGATTTAGCCGTAACAAGTGCAGAAGATATTGGAATTTGTCTAACGGCTATATTCAAACAGAGGCTATTTAAGGGAGAAGATTGGAAGGAATAGATTGACGATTGTTGATCAAGCGAAGAGACAAAATTACAGAGGGAAGAACACTGGAAGATGAAGCAGTCGACAATCATTCTAGAGAGGAGCTTATTGTAGTGTCGACTGCTGAATCTTCATTAGCTTGTTAGAGCATTTCCCTAGCGTGTGAGATTTATTCTTTCGAGAGTTGTGCGTACACTATAATTCTCACACACAGAGACTCATTCACATTCATTGTATAGTGAATGAATCTCAAAACCCATTTCACAAACAGGTCCCGTCCAAGCACGATGATGTTAAACTTGTGTATGTAGTTAGTCACACTGTTGCGGCTGGTGTGCATTTGTGAAGTCTAGGAGTTCTTGCAGCTGCTGGTTGCGGGATTGGGTCTGTACGTTTTGTATAGATCAAAGTATTCTAGTAGTGGATCCTTCCGAGGTGTAAGAAGATGAGACGTAGGACATTGAGGTCCGAACTTCCAGAAACAAACCAGCTGGTCCATTTCTTTAAAGCTTTCAACACTTGCATATTTACTTTAGCATCTTAGCATCGCATAACTCAGCACGCACCATTATTTCAGCACTCACGCATACAGTTAGCACACTTGCACAGTCTCGAACAGATTTATGTTGCACATAAATCTGTTTGAATCGTTTTAAAATATAGGATTCAGTTCTGGTGTTTCCGCATGATTTTTAAATCATACCAGATCTATCTCCGGTGCTCTGTTTATTTTAGATGTTCAAGAACATTGAACTATTGCAGCTCGTTTATAGCAGCGCAAAATTTTTAATCACTCATTTTAAATCAGCGGCTGCTAAGTTTCCTTTGAAAACAGGGACCCAACAAGAAGGATGGATCTATCAGGGTGTGTGTGGATTTTCGGCAATTTAATAAAGCAACGATCAAGAATAAGTATCCATTGTCGAGAATCGATGATCTGTTTGATCAGTTACAGAGATCTGCTGTATACTCTAAGATAGATCTGCAATCTGGTTATCATCAGTTGCAGATTAGAGACGCTGATGTGTCGAAGACGGCTTTAAGGATGATATAGGCATTATGAATTTCTAGTGATGCCGTTTGGGTTGACTAACGCTCCTGATGTCTTCATGGATTTGATGAATCGCGTCTTCAGTGAGTATATTGATCATTTTGTGATTGTCTTCTTAGATGAAATCCTTGTGTATTCGAGGAGCTACAGAGAGCATAAAGATCACTTGAGACTGGTGTTGCAGAAACTGAGAGACTCACAGTTGTATGCGAAGTTCAGCAAATGTGAATTTTGGTTGGATAGAGTTGTCTTTTTTGGTCATGTCAATTCGACGCAAGGTATTTCTGTACATCCAAGTAAGGTCAAAGCAGTTCTTAACTGGGAGCGACCTAGGACTATTTCGGAGATCCGTAGTTTCTTGGGTTTTGCTGGCTATTATAGACGTTTTATCGAGAAGTTCTCTTCGATAACCAGGCCGCTGACTCAGTTGACCCAAAAAGATAGGAAGTTTGTTTGGACTGATGAGTGTGAGTCGAGTTTCCAGTTGCTTAAGGAGAAGTTGACTACTGCTCCGGTGTTGGCTTTGCCTTCGGGTTATGATGTGTTCTCTGATGCTTCTCTGAGTGGTTTGGGATGCGTGTTGATGCAGAACGGGTGTGTGATAGCCTATGCGTCTCGACAGTTGAAGCCCCATGCGACGAGATATCGCGTTCATGATCTAGAGTTGGCTGCGATTGTTTTTGTCTTGAAAATTTGGCATCATTATTTGTATGGTGAGCAATTTGTGGTGTACACGGACCACAAGAGTTTGAAGTATATCTTCACCCAGTCGGATTTGAATATGAGGCAACGTCGTTGGATGGAGTTTCTGAAATATTTTGACTGTGAGATTTAGTAGGGCGGGTGAACTTGGTTGCCGATGCTTTGAGTAGGAAAGCTCAACCTGCGTTGTTGACGTCGATGAGAATATCCAAAGTTCATGAGGATTTGGGGACTTCTGGATGTCATTTTCAGTCAACTAATACTATTTCATAGTTTCTTATATTCAGGTTGAACCACATATTGTTGTAGACATTAGAGCAGTGCAGAGAACGGACTCGTACATTCATGAGTTGAAGATTAAAGCCCAGAGTGGTCAGTCGGAAGATTTTTCTTTTGCTTCTGATGGATGTCTGAGATTCCCTGGTAGATTGGTGGTTCTGAATCTGATTGATCTGAAATAGACTATCTTGAATGACGCCCATTGTAGTCGATACAGTGTGCACCCGAGGGAGAAGAAGATGTATCATGCCTTGAAGTCTCAATATTGGTGGGAAGGTATGAGAAATGATATTTCTGGATTCGTAGCTCGTTGTTTGAATTGCCAATAGGTCAAGGCCGAGAGAATGAGACCTGATGGATTGCTACAGAGTCTAGAAGTGCCGCAATGTAATTGGGAGCACATCGCCATGGATTTTGTGACGCACTTACCTCGATCGGATAGGGGATGTGATGCGATTTGGGTGGTTGTTGTCAGGCTTTCGAAATAATCCCATTTCATTCCCTTTGACGTGAGTGTTAGATGAAAAAAATGGCAAAGTTGTATATCGACCATGTGGTTAGATTTCATGGAGTGCCAGTTTCGATAGTGTCTGATAGAGATCCAAGGTTTACTTTCCGATTCTGGAAGAGCTTGC
This sequence comes from Dorcoceras hygrometricum, assembly GCA_001598015.1. NCBI lineage: Eukaryota > Viridiplantae > Streptophyta > Magnoliopsida > Lamiales > Gesneriaceae > Dorcoceras > Dorcoceras hygrometricum. Next base: position 5,724 of record KQ996418.1, read on the forward strand.
AGGCAGCGATGGGTTCGAGATTGGCAATGAGTACAACTTACCACCCCCAGACAGATGGCCAATCTGAGAGGACCATTCAGATTTTAGAAGACATCCTGCGAGCTGTTGTATTGGATTTCAATGGTGTTCTGGCAGGATTCCTTACCCTGAGTTGAGTTTTCTTGATAGAGATCCAAGGTTTACTTTCCGATTCTGGAAGAGCTTGCAGGCAGCGATGGGTTCGAGATTGGCAATGAGTACAACTTACCACCCCCAGACAGATGGCCAATCTGAGAGGACCATTCAGATTTTAGAAGACATCCTGCGAGCTGTTGTATTGGATTTCAATGGTGTTCTGGCAGGATTCCTTACCCTGAGTTGAGTTTTCTTATAACAACAACTACCAAGTGACTATCGGGATGGCTCCATTCGAAACTTTGTATGGTCGTAAATGTAGATCACCGATATGCTGGGAAGAGATTGGTGAGAGGCAGTTGTCTACTCCTGAATTTGTGCAGCATATGAAAGACCAGATTGAGTTGATTCGGAGTAGGATCAGAGCTGCTCAAGATCAACATGCTAGATATGCTAATAAGCGACGCAGACCATTGGAATTTGAGGTTGACGATCGTGTGTTTGTCAAAGTTTCTCCTTTCAAGAGCGTGATGAGATTCAGATTTAAAGGTAAATTGGCTCATAGATCCCTTTGAAATTGTTAACAGGATTGGACAGATGGCTTAGCGATTGATGATGCCTGATGAGTTAGCAGTGATGCATGATGTGTTTCATGTGTCAATGTTGAGGAAATATGAGCCAGGTCCGTCCCATGTGATGAGGACTAATGAAGTTGAGATGGATCCTACCTTGAGATATGTTGAATATCCAGTGCAGATCTGGATAGGAAGGAGAAGCGGGTGAGGAATAATATTATACGGTTGGTGATGGTCCAATGGAGCAAGCATGGTAGAGAATAAGCTACCTGGGAAGTTGAAGAAAAGATGAGACAGGAGTGGCCTCATCTGTTTGAGCGTTGACATTAGCATTCCATGTAACTTCAAGTTTGTTGATTTCGTGATTTAAGTGATATTGCTGCTAATTTATGGTTCTGTTTAGACTTTGTATCTTGCTGGCAGAATGTTAGTGCTAGTTTTGATGTTGGTTTTGATGGCTTCTGTGGTTTGGATTTGTGTATTTGAGTTGATTTCAAGGATGAAATCGATTTTTAGTGGGGGAGAGTGTGAGGACTATAAATATGTATTTTGGTGATTAGCGTAATTATCAGATCTGAATAGGATTAACCAATTATATGTTGGTCATCGTGATTTCATGCTTGAGGGAATTGGTTAATTCGTTGATGATTTTCGTGTTTTCGGATTTGGGGTAGATCAGATTTGAGTGTTGGTAACTATCGGGTTTGACTGGAAGTAACTCTTGGCGAATTTTATGTCGAAATCTGAATTCTGGATTTTTCAGATTTGTGTGAGATCTTTGTGTTTGGATCTGTCTCTTGATGGTTTGAGTGAGTTACCACGAGCGGGATGCGAAACGATGTTGTTTTGGTTTACGCGGGTGAGTATAAGTGATACGATGTCGTTTTAGGCGCCAGTCAGATCTGGTATTGAGAGAGGGACAGATGTTGTTAACGAGGAGAAGTCTAGTGTGGGTCAACGATACTATTTCGATTGGTCCGGTTTGTGAGTTGGAGTAAATCGGTGTGGTTTGAGGATCTCAGATTTGATAAAATTTGGATGAGTGTTAGTGAGGTCTGTTTCAGATCTGGAAGTAGTGCGACGTCATTTAGCGTTAGTGATCAGGACTCCTAGGCAACTCCGTTTTGATTATTAGTGCTTGTTTAACGTAGCGAAGCAGATTTGAGTTATTGCTGAGGCCAGATCTGAGGGACTTTTGCCTTAGCGCTAAGAGCTGAGCAGTTGATGAGATTTGAGTAAGTCAGTGTTGACTTTCACTGTAGCATAGACTGAAGGTTTTAAATGTTACGTAGTGATCGACACTTAACCATTTTTCAACCCGACATTTCCTATCTCCTTTCTAGAGAAACCCTCTATTAGTACTGTTCATCTGAACATTTCTTCGGTAGATTGCGGTCGATTTCCGCCATCGTATGGAGCAAGATTGGTGGCGTTGGGTTCGTCTTGCTTATCTCTTTCGATTGATACCAGTTTGGAGCTTTAGATCGATTTGCGGAAGAAGAACGCAGTAGTTTCAGGTTCGAGTAACTTCGCGAATTCCAGTCGATGGTTTTCCCCGTTTAGATTTGAGCTAAGTGATTCCTCTATTTCTAAGCTTCTTTAGAGCTGTTTGAGCCTACGTTTAGCAGTTGTGATTGGTCTGGGTTTCTTGATCGTAGACTGTGGGCTTATTGAGCTTAGTTATGAGTTGACTTGCTAGATACCTTGTACAGATTTGAGCTTATAGGCAGCTTCTGTTAAGCTTCGCCATGAGTCAGTGAGGAAGCAGACTTGAGCAGGTCGTTGGTGCCGTGCCCTGGTGAGATCTTATTTAGGTTTAAGCTGGTTTGAGGTACGGATTGAGCTCCTATAAACAGCTTTGGTCATGGACATGTTTATATTTCTTGTTGTGAACCTGTATACTTTGAATACGTGACTTTGTGAACAGATTTGATTGACTATGCTCTGTTGTATGATCTGTCTCACGTACTGATTATTGTGTGCATTGTAATCTGATTATTGAATGGAATTCATGCATACATATTGAGCCTGATATTCGATTGATGACCTGAGTCGAGCTAGCATTTTGATCGGTCGGCTGAGTTGTCGTGCCTGAAGTGTAATGCCCAGATATTTTAGAGGCCACAAATTAGAAAGTTATGATATTGAGGGATTACAATGCTATCTATTTAACTCTTGATTTAATCGAGTTTCAGATTTCAGATATGTATTGTTTAGCTTTTTATCATTTAAGAGCTAAATTTCAGATGTTAGAATGCGATTGTAGCAGCTGTTTAGCCGATTATAGCAAGTCGATCGAATCCTTTTGTTTAAACTAAAATCGTTCTGTTTCCATGTGCATCATTTTATTTTTAAAACGGAGTATGCTTTTAGAGGATTTTGGCATATTGATTTAAATGCTTTTCATCTCTAGGCATTTACAAATCATATATATATAGGATGTTAGCTGCTTCAGGAATCATTATCTTCAAATCAAATTACTTTTAAGCGGTTCTCTCTCAAGAAACCAAACAAAAGACTTTTAAAGTTTTTCGAAGGAGACGATCGGAGTGTTAGTGGTTGACTGGATTTCTACTGCGGTTGTGTTCAAGAATTCAGGCAAGTAAACTATATTTCTTGCTCACTCAGTGAAAGCATATATTCAGTTCTGTTTGCATGATTATATGAGATTTTAAAGAAAGGAAGATGGATTCGGCTGTTCTTCAAAAGTTCATAAAAGTTCATGCTCTGTTTTTATGAAAGTTGCGTTTTACTGTATTTTGATCTAGAAATGTTTTAGAAAATTGTTTGATGATGTTCGTCCATAGTTTCGTGAGTTTTCTACAGAAATTCCATCGAAGTAGCATACAAGTAGCTTATTCGATTATTTCCAGAAATTTTTCAAATATTTTGAATTCTTCAGAGAAAGGAAAACCATCGTCATTCACCTGGTTAAGTCTGAAATCTGGTTCTTATACCACGACTGATATTTCTTTGTTGAAAATATTCTAAGTATAGATTTCAGCCGTCGCATTGTTTGCGTTCAGTAGTTGTGATCAGCAGTCGCACTATTTCATGTTCAGCTGTTGCATGTTTTATTGTTCATCAGCTGTTACTTTGTTCACCAGCTGTTAGTTTGTTCATCAGCTGATATTTTGTTCATCAGCTGTTGGTTCTTAGCTGTTGCATTATTTCGTTGTCAGCTGTTGCATTTGTTTATGATTCAGCTGTTGCCTTCGTATGTGTTCAGCTGCTGTCACTGTTGTTTAGTTCATGACCAGCTGTTGACTTCGTTTGTTGTCTCGTGTCTTCCCAGAGAGTCTGTTGACAGATAGTTACTGTTCATTTCTTCAGCAGATAGTTACTGTTCATTTCTTCAACAGATAGTTACTGTTCATTTCTTCAACATATAACGAAATTCCAGAATCTGATTCCTTATTCATTTTCCGCTTCATTTCAAAATATTTATTCGATTCAATTGAACAGATTTGAGAGTTTTTATTCAGTTTTCATCTTCGCAAGTTTTACAGTGAGCCATAGTGCTAAGAGACTGATATCAGGAGTTTGATCAAACGAATTGGACCAAAATGTTTAAAGTGTTGTCATAATTTCAGAAAGTAGAAAGAAGAGCGCAAGTGTAATTTTAATCACAGCTCTAGAGATGTTTAAAGAAAATGTTTTCTGAATTTGATTATGTTTATGCTTTCAGTTTCTATCATATCTCTTAGATATGTTATTGTGCTTGTTCCTTCTAAAGCGTATTCAGATTTCAGATTCCAGTTACAGTATCAGCTTCTATTGCATGATTTTGTTATTCCAGATTTTACCTGCTGAGCCTTTGGCTCACTAGTTTTCATTGAGTGCAGGTAATGAGCAGTAAGGAGCTGGAGGGAGATGATCAGAAAGGAAGGATGTGTTTATCGTGGACATCTTCCATTGTTCTTTTCAAACTTTGTTTTGTTGTACAAAAACTTCAGTTGTAGTGTTTTTGTATTATAACAGATTCCTAGTTCAGTTGAACAATAGAAATCCGTTCAAACTTCTATTTATATTTATTTCGAATTTCGATCAGCTGAGGATTTAGTTCCGTGTTTTGTATACCCTTGCAGCTGATTTTCTTCATTGGTTATGAAAAGTGTTTACCAGATTTTGGTTCTACTTCCGCTCACATCATTTTTTCATTCGTTTCGCATTTCAGCAGCAATGAATTGTGTTTATTCGCAATTTAGTCCAGAAATTTAGTAACGACTTTTATGTTTGTTCAGATCGAAATCTTTGGGTCTTTCAATTCGAACCCCAATCTTCTTGATTTCTTTTAAGAAAAGTCGGGTCGTTACATTTGGTATCAGAGCATGGTCCTTGAGATAAACACACTTCCAGTCTGAGCAGATCTCTCCAGCCACTTCAAAATTTGTGAGTCTTAATTCATGTTTAGGATAAAGTAATCTCTCATATAGAATTGTGGTGGATTTGGGCTACCTTTACAAATATGTCAGGAAGAGGTAGAGGAAGAAGAAGTTTTACAGAAGGAGATAGCGAATATGACGGAATGAACCCCGTTCTCAATACTATGGCTCAGCTGTTAGAGCGCTTAGTTGACCAAACCACTAATGGGAATGGTCAAACCTCAGGAAGAATTGTTAGTCATGAAAATCCACAGGAGAGGTTTAGAATACAGAGACCTCAGGAATTTTCTGGCACTAGTGATCCTCTTATAGCAGAAAGCTGGATCAAATCCATAGAGGTGATTTTTGACTATTTGCAACTGACCGCACTAGAATGGCCTCGGTGTGCGATTTTACATGCTGAGAGGAGATGCCATGATATGGTGGGAAGGAGCCAAGTTAACAGTAGACTTGGAAATTCTTACTTGGGAAGAGTTTAAGAGAGTGTTCTATTATCAATACATTTTCTGGCACTAGTGATCCTCTTATAGCAGAAAGCTGGATCAAATCCATAGAGGTGATTTTTGACTATTTGCAACTGACCGCACTAGAATGGCCTCGGTGTGCGATTTTACATGCTGAGAGGAGATGCCATGATATGGTGGGAAGGAGCCAAGTTAACAGTAGACTTGGAAATTCTTACTTGGGAAGAGTTTAAGAGAGTGTTCTATTATCAATACTGTACGGTGGATGTAAGACAACAGTTGCGGAGTGAGTTTTTAACTCTTAAGCAGGGAGAGATGTCTATGCGGGATTATATCCGCAAATTTGAGAGAGGTTATTATTTCGTTCCTTTTATTGGGACAAATGCAGATATTAAGCTACAACATTTCGTTGATGGGTTGAAGCCGATGATTAGGCATGATGTTAGATTGGCAGAACCCGTAGATTATAGATCAGCTGTGAATAAGGCCCTACAGGCAGAACAAGACTGGAAAGCAATTGAAGAAGAGAGGTAGTTGAAAAGACAAGCTTTTCAACAGAAGGACCGTAGGCAAAATAAGAAACAAAATAATAACCAGCAGGAGTCTCAAGAAAAAGGACCATTAGTTGTTCAGCCTCTCTCTGCTGTACCTAATTCAGGGATTAGGCCTCCATGTCCAATTTTTAAGAAAAATCATACAGGTCAGTGTCTTTTTGGCCAGAAGGTGTGTTATACCTGTGGAAAGCCAGGCCACATGTCTAGAGATTGTTCCCAGAAGCGACCACTTATCACTAGTAGAGCTTATATAATGACAACTGAAGAAACTCCAGCAGATACCTTGGCAGCGATGGGTAAGATTTGTTGCCAATATGTTTACATTAGCATTATTAGATTCTGGTATAACTCATTCTTTTGTATCAGATAGGTTTGCTAAGAAATTGATAGCTAACCTAGGAAAGATAGAAGTAGAGTATTGTGTTCAGATCCCTTTGAGTTAGAGTTTACTATTGATTTGGTACCAGAAGCTGTTCCAATTTTTAAGCCTCTGTAAAGATTGCCCCTAAGAAAAATGAAAGGATTAAAAGATCAGTTCCAAGAATTGTTAGGCAAGAGTTTCGTCAAACCCAGTGCTTCGCCATGAGGAGTTCGAGTTTGATTCCCGTATGTTTATGATTGTTCACCTTTCGGTGAATGTTAATATCGGAACTTGACGCTATGTAATCGGTAGTTGTTAGTAAAATCAGTATAAAGTCTGGTTGATAGACAACAGCTAATAGCGTAGCTGTCGTTTGATGTTGCAACACCAAGTTTTTATTCAGATTTTGTTTTCTATGTCTGCGATTGAATTTCATATTTAAATTCAGCAGTTACATTTCAGCTGTTGCACTTGTAAGTCATCAGCAGTTGCATTCCATCATTTTGACCAGCAGTTGCACTGTTCATACGTCTGTTTGTTGTGCAAACGACATCGTTTCAGTTATTCAAAGTCAAGACTGATAACAGATATCCTTACGTCTGTTTATTCATGTTAACATATATTCTTACGTCATCATATCTGTTTCCTACTTCAGCAACATCGTTTCATTTACTACGTCTGTTTCAGAGTCACGTCTGTTTGCAATAGTTGTGAACAGTGAAGATCTGTTTTTCTTCCAAATACTGTTCTACTTTGTTGCGTCTGATTTCATTTCAGCGATGCGTCTCTTATAGTTGAATTAGATGCTCAGATAGGAACCTATTTAAGTAGCATTAGACTTAACTTAGGAAGAAGTTCTAGTAAAGATTCTTTCAAGAGAAAACCGTAAGTTAAGGAATAGAACTATCCCTATGATTAAGATGCAGTGGGTAAATCACACTGAAAAAGAAATTATGTAGGACAGTGAGTCTGATATGTAGAAAAGCTACCTAGATCTCTTCAAGTAAGAAGTTTCGAGGACGAAATTTTTTTAAGGGGGGTAGATTGTAATGCCCAGATATTTTAGAGGCCACAAATTAGAAAGTTATGAGATTGAGGGATTACAATGCTATTCTATTAACTATTGATTTAATCGAGTTTCATATTTCAGATATGTATTGTTTAGCTTTTTATCGTTTAAGAGCTAAATTTCAGATGTTAGAATGCGATTGTAGCAGCTGCTTAGCCGATTATAGCAAGTCGATCGAATCCTTTTGTTTAAACTAAAATTGTTCGGTTTCCATGTGCATCATTTTATTTTTAAAACGGAGTACGCTTTTAGAGGATTTTGGCATATTGATTTAAATGCGTTTCTTCTCTAGGCATTTACAAATCATATATATATAGGATGTTAGCTGCTTCATGCATCATTATCTTCAAATAAAATTACTTTTAAGCGGTGCTCTCTCTCAAAAACCAAACTAAAGACTTTTAAAGTTTTTCGAAGGAGACGATCGGAGTGTTAGTGGTTGACTGGATTTCTACTGCGGTTGTATTCAAGAATTCAGGCAAGTAAACTATGTTTCTTGCTCACTCAGTGAAAGCATATATTCAGTTTTGTTTGCATGATTATATGAGATTTTAAAGAAAGGAAGATGGATTCGGCTGTTCTTCAAAAGTTCAGAAAAGTTCATGCTCTGTTTTTATGAAAGTTGCGTTTTACTGTATTTTGATCCAGAAATGTTTTAGAAAATGTTTTGATGATGTTTGTCCATAGATTCCTGAGTTTTCTTCAGAAATTCCATCGAATTAGCTTACAAGTAGCTTATTCGATTATTTCCAGAAATTTCTTCAGATATTTTGAATTCTTCAGACAAAGGCAACCATCGCCATTCACCTGGTTAAGTCTGAAATCTGGTTCTTATACCACGACTGATATTTATTTGTTGAAAATATTCTAAGTATAGATTTCAGCTGTCGCATTGTTTGCGTTCAGTAGTTGCTCAGCAGTCGCACTATTTCATGTTTAGCTGTTGCATGTTTTATTGTTCATCAGTTGTTAGTTTGTTCACCAGCTGTTAGTTTGGTCATCAGCTGATAGTTTGTTCATCAGCTGTTGCATTATTTCGTTGTCAGCTGTTGCATTTTTTTATGATTCAGCTGTTGCCTTCGTATGTGTTCAGCTGCTGTCAGCTGTTGTTTAGTTCATGACCAGCAGTTGACTTTGTTTGTTGTCAGTTTTGTTTGTGTATTCCCAGAGAGTCTGTTGATAGATAGTTACTGTTCATTTCTTCAGCAGATAGTTACTGTTCATTTCTTCAGCAGATAGTTACTGTTCATTTCTTCAACAGATAGTTACTATTCATTTCTTCAAAAGATAACGAAATTCCTGAATCTGATTCCTTATTCATTTTCCGCTTCATTTCAAAAGATTTATTCGATTCATTTGAACAGATTTGAGAGCTTATATTCTGTTTTCATCTTCGAAAGTTTTACAGAGAAATCCCTTGAAGTTCCAGAACATCATTGAACATAGAAAACCAGTAATTCGTACAACAGAAAAAGAAAACAGATTTTAATAAAGAAAAGAAAGAGCAGAACGATGTTTTAGAAAATGTTTTAAGTTATGATAACAAAGAGGGTCCCCAGAGGAAGGGTGAGTGCGCGGCTGACGAACCATTTACCCTTTCAACAGAGTAAGGATCAGGTCTATAGGTAGACGGATCTGTATATCCCTTCACCATGAGCCATAGTGCTAAGAGATTGATATCAGGAGTTTGATCAAACGAATTGGACAAAAATGTTTAAAGTGTTGTCATAATTTCAGAAAATAAAAAGAAGAGCGCAAGTGTGATTTTAATCACAGCTCTAGAGATGTTTAAAGAAAATGTTTTCAGAATTTGATTATGTTTATGCTTTCAGTTTCTATCAGATTTCTTAGATATGTTATTGCGCTTGTTCCTTCTAAAGCGTATTCAGATTTCAGATTCCAGTTATAGTATCAGCTTCTATTGCATGATTTTGTTATTCCAGATTTTACCTGCTGAGCCTTTGGCTCACTAGTTTTCATTGAGTGCAGGTAACGAGCAGTAATGAGTTGGAGGGAGATGATCAGAAAGGAAGGATGTGTTTATCGTGGACATCTTCCGTTGTTCTTTTCAGACTTTGTTTGTTGTACAGAAACTTCAGTTGTAGTGTTTTTTTATTATAACAGATTCCTAGTTCAGTTGAACAATAGAAATCCGTTCAGACTTCTATTTATATTTATTTTGAATTTCTATTAGCTGAGGATTTAGTTCCGTGTTTTGTATACCATTGCAGCTGATTTTCTTCATTGGTTATGAAAAGTGTTTACCAGATTTTGGTTCTACTTCCGCTCACGTCATTGTTTCGTTCGTTTCACATTTCAGCAACAATGAATTTTGTTTATTCGCAATTTAGTCCATAAATTTAGTAACGACTTTTATGTTTGTTGAGATCGAAATCTTTGGGTCTTTCAATTCGAACCCCAATCTTCCTGATTTCTGTTAAGAAAAGTCGGGTCGTTACATGAAGGGTCAAATGCTATCATCGTGGTGGTGGCCGGCTGAGTCGTCATGCTTGTAGACCACTGAGCTGTGTTGGCTGACGGGCCCGAATATCACGGACCGATAATTTCCACCAGCTGATTGGCTGTGCGTGGTGTAGAGGCTCACTTGAGATTTTCCAGCTGAGTCGTTGGCCTTGATGACTGATTCCTTTGATAGTCATTATGCATTTCATAACTTGAAGTATAGCATGTTGCTTGATTTGTTGTTTTTAGATGGCTCTTCGCACTGAGGTTCGACCTCTTTACTTTTCCCTGTTTTTCGGCTGCCTTTGTCTGTATTGGCTTTGGCAGGTTCTTCAGGTAACCAGGCTAGGCATAGTGGAGCTTCAGCTGGTCGATCCCCTTTTTGATTGAGTCCAAGAGCCACGGGATGTCAATTATGTTGGGGATCTATAGTTGATTTACTACATGTTGTTTACCTGTTGTGTTGTGAGTTTTTATTTAAACTCGTATTTTGATTATGAATTCTTTTAAGATGATGTTTTGGATCAGGCCCAACATTTCGAAAAATTTTTAAGCCCTGATTTTGATGCTCTAATTGTGATTAATTGATTTCTTAATCCTTGGTTTAGAGCACCGGGCCTGACACAGCGACTCAGTCGGCAAATCGCGACTCGGAGATTATCAGGTCTCAAAGAAGCAGGCTCAACATGCTATGCATGTATGCCAAGCAAAATCATGCTCAAAACAATACATATAATTCACACACATAGGCAATGAAAAGCACGAATCATCATCGTAAACCAGCAAGTTCACAGAGAATCACCTAACACATAATCACATCAGCTCAAACACAAGTGAAAATATTCTCAAGCTGATATTAAAGCTATTAATATGAGATCACTCGTACCTTCCTCTGAGCAGCTAATACCTCAACAAATCCCACGAGAACCGAGCACCAATAGCTCACGTACGTCGACTGCCCTACCAGCTCCCCAAGAAACTCAATAGCAGCCACATGAAAGTTCAATCTGCCAAGACACCTGAACCATCAGCTCGTATCTAAGCTCGTTCAGCTTATTGCTTAAAGTATCATAGCCCACGCCAGTCAAGACTACACAACAAAGGACCATCCAGCTCTAGAATAAAAGCTGGGAGTAGAATCTAACATGAGAAGAATACGATTACCTTAAATCAGAGCTCAATCCTGTCGCAATTAGCGAAACCGGTTCGCGCAGTTCCTCTGCAAACCTAACTCCTGGTCTTCTCTCTCCACTCAAAGTGGGTACGAGAACTTTCTCCTCAAAAAGGCCTTTCAAATCGGGGTACCCTTACCCAAATCTAATCGGTCAATCTCCAGAAATCGAAGGAGGAAGATTACTGGTGAACAGTGCTATTTAGGGTTCATAGGAAAAACTATCGGGAGAGGATAAGAGTTTTTTATGTGAATATATGGCCAAGTGTTTGGGAGAATATAAAGTATATATGGTCAAAGTCAACTATGAATAATTCATCCAATGATCTGCTATAGTGCCACCGACCAGTTCACATCAAAACTGATACCAGCTCGGGCATATACCAACACACATTTTCCCCAAACTGGTGCGTACAACTTCTCACACTCGCGGAACAGATTACGTCCAGCAGCTTGCACATCCAGATCACACCGCCAGCATAGATTACACTCAACCAGCGTCTAAACTTATGTCACTAAACAACGTCGCATCATCGCCACCTCAGGACAACACAGCTCACGCGTACGTAGGCCAGCTCGCACACCTCCAGTTCTTGCCTAAACTGGAAACCATGAAATAGTCTACACCAAACCACGAACCGAGCCGGTCCACACAGTATCACCAGCTCACGCACCACTAAGCTGTTTTCCATCCCGTCGGTAATCCAACAGCTCAGAGATGTTCCATCCCATAACAGCTTGCGCTAGGAATAGTAGAACAGATCATGCATTGGACAACTTACACGTACTGGGCATTTCTCGCCAAAGCTGAAACCTTCACAGCTCTCGTCCAATCTAACAGCTACTACCAGTTCTTCCTAAGCTGAACACCTCTTTGGTTTAATCATCATTCCGATCTAATTAATTCATTAATCACCATCTAACAACTTATACTCCTCACAGCTCGGCTCTATTCTTCTCATCAAGAGCCAGTGTGTGCTTGCTTGTTCACTTGGTCCATTCAGACACCTCAACCAAACCATCGGCAAGCACACCTTTCTTTCACTGGTTGAACTACATTCCAGCACAAGTGAATATAGCCCAACTTCATTGGGATATAACACCCAGTTCTGATTCAATCTTTCCAAGGACTGAGATCCCTCTGATGAAGTGGCTATAGTCATGTTAAGTGATATGATCTGCACTTGATCACTGCATTTGTACTCGGCTGTTCACTTGAACACCACACTTGTATGATGCACTTGATCTGCTCTTGAACATTTCTGCACTTCACCAATCTTCTCTACGCTTGGTCTCTGAATTGCTCTTGAAATACTCTTGCATCAAGCTGGTAGACCATATTGGTGTTGCCTGCATTCTGGAAGACTTCTATTGTACCAGCTCGGGCGTTCCCTCACTGTTCCAGCATAGATATCTTCAATCGAACCAACTTAGGTGTCACCTTACTGTTCCAGTTCGGATATCTTCCTTCCTTCTTAATCAAATGCACTACACAAGTCATATAAACCGTTAGTAAGATATTAATAGATTTTATATTAATTAAAACTTAGATTTTGATCTGTAGAAATAGATCCAACAATCTCCCCCTTTTTGATTTACACAAAATCTTGATAAACCTATGCAGGTATGTTTATGATAAAAAATGTTTCTTCCCATTTTTGTGGGAATCAAAAAGGGTTTCGAAATCGTGTCTCCCCTAAATGTTTAAAAACAAAACTCCCTATAAACAGAGCACAAGGTGATTTTTTTACAAAGTAAAACCTTTTTCAAGGGACGACATTTTGTGAAAACAAGTGCATGAGATTTTGAAGACTGAATCTATGCTACTCAAAGATTCTCATTTATTTAGACAAGAGGAGCAATAGAAGATTAAATTTATCGATTCACTTCCATTTTTCCCAAAGACATAGTCTCGCCAGACCTAGATATCTTGGCGTCCACAGATCTTGCGCAATCTGTCAGCTCTTCGGAACAGATATTGCTGCACTTTCCTTTCGAGAAACTACTCTACAATTCAATAGAAATTGCTCCCCCTATCCATATAACATGAGTTTTGAAAGCCTTAAAAATTTTGTAGCATAGAATTTGACAGATTATCAGCAGACAAAATTTTAAAACCGTTTAAAAGTTTTCGAAGAGAAATGCACTATTCAAGAACAACCTACTCTGATACCACTTGTTAGGATCGTTTACAGGGGGTGTTCATGAGCTCTGCCACAACTCACGTAGGCTCTCAAATATCCCAAACACCAACCCCATGAGTTACGTGCATTATAAAAGTTATTGAGTTGAAAACATCACGCAACTATGAACCAGATCTGCATGAAGCTGGACCAACAGCTTTGCGAGCTGGTCCGGATTACCAGCAGCTCTGAAAGCTGGTTTAACACAAGCAATCCGGTTCAATAAATCTTGAGTTGCTATAGCTCAGTGTTCTTGATTATAATCGAAAGGCATTAAACAGTTTTAGACGTAGTAAACAAACATGTAGTGCGTGAATGTAAATGCAATAATCTGTAATGAAATATGCTGCGATTTGTTTGTGGACGTTCGGAGCTGTATCTCCTACGTCTCCCCTTCTTCCGCAACGGGAAGGATCCACTAGAAGACTTTGATTACAGCGACCCTCGCTGCCACCAACTCCTACGACCAGGAGACGCGAGAACTCCTAGAAACCACTACACACCAGCCCGCAAGCTATGTGTGTCTAACTCACTTCTTTACTGTCTCAGTGAGAAAGGCTACAGACACTTAACGTTTCAGTGCGAAAGACAAAATAGACTTGTTTAAAGACTTTGTCCAAAGACTACAATGGAGAGTTTTTAATTTGATTCACTCAGCTAATCTAATCAGCTCTCTCAAATATATGTGAGTGAATCGTGCGTGAGTTTACAGTGTATGCTAAATCTCTCAAATATTAAATCTCACACACTGGAAAGTGCTCCTGTCCGAGCTGATTTTACCAAGGTCTTCCAAGAGCTTGTGTTGTGCGTGCTGGTATTTTATATTTCTGATTTGCACAACACTTCGCTCTTTAAATTGCGCTCTTCTTCTGTTATGTGCGCCTCTCTCTCTTTTCTGTTCGCGCATTCTTCTGCTTGTGCTCTGCTCTTGTTATTTATAGCCTGGCGCAGTTGGACACAAAGTTGTAGCCGTTGTGTAAAGTGCTGGACTTTTCTATCTTGAATTAATAAGTTTTGGGGTTCGAATTGAAAGAACTAATAATTTGTACGCGGATCTAAAAGACAACATACAAATTTTTGGACTGAATTGCGATAAAATTGAAATTTCATTATTAGAACTGGAAACAGATCTGTATATATATATCTACGCGGAAATTCATACAACGTTCAAAGGTACAATTCTGTTCAGATTACATCAAAACAAGGAATCGGTAATCTGCTATGTTTCAAAATGGTAGCTATATTTTTGTACAACAAAACAGAAAAGACTAAAAATTGAACAGAAACTCTGGTTTACAATAAACATAACTGAACTGATGTCCACGATAAAAACCTCCAATCTGTTCTGCTTCAGCACACCTCCAGTTCCCTACTGCTCATCACCTGCACTCAAGAAAACCAGTGAGCCTACGGGCACAACAAGTAAATCTGGAATAACAAATACAGGCAATGCAAGCATATCAATAACTTTATCTGTACTATAGTTAATGTGATGCCTAAACCCATGGGAATCAAAGGAATTGAAGTAAATAGAAATCGAAAGAAATAGAAGGACTAAATTTGAAATAGATTAAGTTGTATTTCCTTACACAAAACTGAAATAAAGCATATGGCGCCAAAAGTAAACGGTAGAAACATATTTGAAATATAAGACTTCAGATTTCGATTACAAAAAAAATCAGATATTACAACTACTGGAACTCTATATGAATTTTCTATTGTTGTAATGGATCTTAATATAGTTTGACAAAAGATCAAAAACAACAACATCTATGACTAAGCAGAAACGCTGGCCATTGACAAACACACGCAGGCCCCAAATCTGGTTCAACTTGCGCCACCTGCCTGCCCCTAAGCTGCCTCATCTGCATCGGGAAAACTGGTGAGCCTATGGGCTTAACGAGTAAAATTGAGGATAACAAAGATCACGTAAAATGCAGGCAAAACAGTATCATAATTGTCAGGCCTCGTGCTCTAATCAAAGATAAAACATACAAACACATGCGGAAGCTACTAAAAAGCGGGTAAAATTTTCGCTTTTGGCCTGACGGTTTAAAACAATATAATTTAAAATAGCGCGATACTCAAAATAGATATACCAGTTTATAAAAACCACTAAACAACACAAACAATATAGCATAACATCAACATATATCAGACTCCAACAACGAAAAACAACAACAAAGCACAGGGCATCCCCTGTCTAAGAATACTGATACATATAAATATGCTATACGCCACTGGGATATTCTAACCACCTCCTGGGGTACTACCAGCTGGGTTAAAACCACGACTAGTTGTAAAACATGGGTTTCCTGAAAACAAAACAACAAGGAAAACAACCAAGCCCCAGAGGGACATGGGGTCAAACCCCAGTACGGAGAGCAACTATAAAACAGCAGTAAACAACAAGAATAAAATGCAGATGCTATGCATGAGAAAGGAAACAACAGCTCAACGGGATCTGCAACAGAATATGTGGCCACGGTGAGTGTAGGACATGTGGGTGCTACCCACTCACCCCTACTCGCCCACCCTTACCAGATGCATCAATATCCAACCTATGAACTGTGGTAGCTAGCAACTCGGTGCATAGGGAAAATGAGAGTGCGGTATCGCCGCTCGCCCTCGCATCCTGGTAAGAAAACA